>JAMKCH010003616.1:0-107957 GCA_023653785.1 Ophioderma brevispina | reverse complement strand
GCGTTTGATTTTTATTAAAGAACCATTTTCAGAGATCATTTATTTCTTGAAAATAGAATTTTAACCGTGATGCTCGATGTTTGTGGACAGGTAAATTATCTAATCGGTTGATAAAGTATCACAATCACGTTAAACAATGTGTTTTCAACTGTTCCATTAAACTTGTAGAGCTTAAACCTAATTTATCTTGGCCGTGTTTTATAGATGCTTTCATCATCATCATCGTAATAATCATCATCATTTCAATCATCATCATGATCATCATCATCATGATCATGGATCATCATCCCATCCATCATATCGGTTGTAAGAGCGAATTGGTCTTAGATGTAAATCTCGCCTTATAAGCGGAGTTTCGCTGTTCGAGAGCCAAAGTCCGCCATTGGCATTCGGCTATGTTTTCATTTTGAAATTAACGCCCACCCTATTTATCATATAAAGCGCGTACCCTATATGAAACGGTATTTTAACATTTAACATTTTTAATTTTTTTTCTAGTTCACGTGTCTTCTAAATTTCCTTTATAAATCATTTACACTTATGAAAATCACTATTAAGTTGTTAAACCCAAATAAGGCCACTTTGGTAGCGCGGAAAACACACTGTCTACGTCGTCGTCGTCCGACGCTCATCGTCATCATCATCCATCATCATCAGCATCATCAGCATCATCATCAATCATCATTCTCCACATTAAACTCCACTACTGTTAATTCATACCTATATATTCATTATACCCAATGCAGAAGGTGCGCCATGAATATTTTGGAGTTTTCTGTTTACCTTAGTAATCACGGTAATAATTGCTCCTGTAACATCAATGGCAGTTTAATTGATTAGGCGTTGGGGACTCTTTATTTTTTCAATTTAGTTATAACATCCACTAAATAAGAGACTTTTTCCTGTCATGGAGCGACTTTGAGCTCAAATATTCTACGAGTACATTTTTATGACCACTCCAAGCTGACCGCTGATTTCATTTTTCCATGCAATGACGTAGTCCCATATGTTTATTTATCTGCTCTGAATGTCGTTGTCATAGCTGTCGTAATTAAGATGTTATGAGGGAAAATGTAATATCAGGATGATATTTTTTTTCACTTTGCAGACAAATCGTTAGCCAAAATGGTGGAACACGCTGCTTTTTTGACCCGATATTTGCCGTATTTTTCTCTTAAAGATATATATGAAATCATGTCAACTTGGTTGGGGGGAGGCTTTGGAGCATTCTCTATCCATACACCCTTCCCTACCCCCACCAAGCAATGTTGGATTGTTGTAGGTGGGCAAGAAATAATTCCAGGATCAACATGTCCGGGGGAGAGGGGTAATTTTGAATTAGGCCTTAAAAGTTTCCACCAACACTTTTGGCTAAGATTGTATTCGTATTATTAGAAGAGGCTTTCATTCTTAACTTAATTGCCTGTCACAATATAGATACAAATAAGATTGTTTCATCTGAGTATCACATTCACTTCCCCACTGCCTTACTGTAGGGAATGTCCCTTTCAACAGCATAGGCCATCCTTTCATTGCATTTTAGCTATACATGCCATGGTTTAACAAAAACAGCAATTGTGTGCAATATGCCGGTGTGCTTATTCCGCGGTCGTAAGTGTATTATTTTGTGTTTTAATAACTTAATATTATTTCATAAGTGGTAAATATTCACACAATAAATTTTCGAATACACTTTAATAGAAACAAGACAGATTTTAACATGTTAAATACTTTCACATAGGGTTTCCGCCGCTTTATTAATTTTTCATGCATTACGTAAGCCATTATGTTTATTGTATATGCATCTGAAATTTCGTTGTAATAGCTGTCGTAATTAAGACGTTATGAGGAAAATGTAAAATTAGATGATTATTTTTTTTTTCACTTTGGGCCGACACCATCTTAGCCAAAATGTGTTGGAAAACGACTGCTGCTCTTTTGCCCCGATTATTTTGCCGTCATTTCTCTTAAAGAGATACATATAGGAAATCATGTTATCTTGGGTTGGGAGGCTTGGAGCATTTCTCTATCCATACACCCCTCCCTATCCCCACCAAGCAATGTTGGGTTTGTGGTAGGGTGGCAAGAATAAACTTTCAGGATTCAACCTTGTCCAGGGGAGAGGGGGGATTTTGGAAGTAGGCCTAATAAAAGTGTTTTCAACACTTTTGTGCTACGATTGTATTCATAGGAGGTGAACTACACAATTAACTCATATAGGTTAAACAAACTAATTTTTACACAATTATTGCTCACCCCCTGTTTTTTCCTGAATTTTGAACTCTTAGTGTGTGGGTGCCCCCCTTGCCACCCCCTGGCGCCGCCATGTACTATACTACCACTTGTCAGAGTACTTTTGTGATAAAAAGTGTGCAGAAGTTTAGAACCACAAAATATTTCATGATCATGATAAAAATTCCCTAAGTCCTACTAGCATCTTTGTGGACTAAAAGGAGTGGAAAAAAGGCAGGGTTTTTTTATGTGTTAAAGAATGCGTTTTTTTTTATCACATGACGTTATTGAGGTGATGGCCCAAATGGGTGCATTTTTAAATATTGTTGATTGGACAGTACACCTCTGGCTGATGATATACAGGTGTGACAAAGCCAATTGCAATATCCCTGGCCTAATCATACACCGCAAATTAAAATTTTATATCATGCGGTGCACTGATGTGTGTGACAGGAGGAGGTTTTTTTTTTGAGGATCCAAATTTCTCTCAAATTGCACTGGATCGATTGTAGACCATCCCGATAAAGTTTGAAGCTTTGACAAGTCAAAAGAAACCGCAAACTTGCCTTCGGTTGTAATCATTCTATAAAACCATGCTTTGATTTTTTATCATGCACGACAGGAAAATTACTAAATCATCAATTATTACATTTAGGCGTATTCACTTCAGGGGTGAGCATTCCAATATGCAAAACAACAATTAGTTCAACAAAATTTTGTGGTGCCTCTTTCTGAAATGTCGAATGCCCTCTAATCCTTTTTTTCTACCACTGTGCAGGCCTCATGTGGCTCAGATTGAAGGGGCATTTCGTGATCCACAGCCTCGTACCACCCCTACTTTTACACTTCAAAAGGTGCGTTTTTTTTATATCATCTGACCCTTTGGTCTAAGAAATGTATGTGTGCCTAATGTTACCTGCAAATTTTTGTTGCTCCTGAAGAAATTCTGAATTTTTTTTTTTCTGTCCCAAACAGACAGAAATTACACCACTGGCTTATGGGGGAGCGTGATGCAAACCTTTGCCACATATGATAATGACACGCACCATCAAATCAACTGAAAATTGAAATGCTTTTAACGGGGATATCTAGTGAACCATAATCCAAACCTGTAGGTGCTAGGATCCCAAAATGCACCTTTAAACATGAAGAGGACAGTCAGGGTCTGATAATTTCAGGGGGTTTACATTTTGACCATTTTAAAACCCTGGGTTAGGCCTTATGATCCTTTTTTCTTTTTCATTGTGAAGGTACTCTAAAATGGAATTGTAATGTAATACTGGATGCATGCGTTGGCGGCTAAGCCTCATTCAATAGAGCAACTTGCCCAAAAACCCTAATCCTTACTCCGGGGGGGGTGGTTACACCCCCCCCCCCCCCCAGTTGAACTCGCTCCGGTGCGCAAAATGCAAAAACTTCGTAAAAAGCTTCTAGGTAATCGTTCTCTCTCATCCTTTCCGGTCATACAAAAAAATCAGAAATAACCCTTCCAGTGGAGTTTGATTCGTCAGCTCCAAAGGTTTTGAATAAGAAAATATTCCTTGACACATATAAACCAATTCATAATTTTTCGTCACCATTTCGCTGTTACGTTTAAACCATGGCGACGTCTGAAATTGTGATTTCTTGGTCCGCCCTCCCCTGATGGTGGATTGGAACCACCATGTTCCTTCACAGTATGTTATAAGAAAAGGTTCCACTCTTGTATGACTAACCCTGTTTACCGTTTAACCCAGGTCTGAAGTTGAGTCCCTTGAGGAATACAAGCCCATAGCAACACTATTTCTTCATAGGGGTTTGATGTCACGGTCCTTAGGTTACTCCAAAGGTTTGTTATTCTGACGTGAGAATTCCCATATACACTACATGGTTGTTATTCTAAAGTTTTGTTAATCTAATCAGAGCGGTCACCGCCCGTGTGGATTCGTGCAAACTGTGGTTGGTGGTTGTGACAAGTGCTACTTTGCAGCCCCGGTTTGGGAGGACCCCTGAGGGATGGATAATTGGTAACTGATGCAATGGCCCCTTTAAAACTAAAGAACGGTCTTTAATTTGGTAATGATGGAATGGTCGGTATTTGATAGCTGCTTTTCGCCTATTTTGGTTTTTCGTATTGCGCAGACTTTTTGGATTTTGCGCACCTTGTTTTCCCCGCGATACGGGATTACCGAGCTTTCATTGTTTTCACTGCGGTGAAGCCCGGTGGTTTTCACCCGGTGAAGCCCCCTCCTCATCCGCTCCCGGCCGTTAACGACCGTCACGCTAATGTATTTTCGTATTTTTTTTAAAATGATTTTTTACATGGGGTCACAAAGGTCGCATAGGGTCACAAAGACCACTATGGGGGTCCAACAAAGGTCCAGATGGGTCACCCAAGGTCACAGGAGGTTACCAAGGTCACTGGTTCCACAGGGGTCCCCAAGGGCACATGGGTCAACTGAGGTTCCGCATAGGTCACAAAGTCCATGGTCACAAAGGGCAGCATGGGTCAAAAGGTGACATGGGGTCCCCACGGTAACACGAGGTCCCCAAGGTCCCAACACCCCCCCACCCCACCCTTCTCATCTCCCGACGACCCAACCCTGCCCCCTCAACACACCACCCCCTCCCCGTTTGCAATACCACCCTACGAGCCGCTCCCGCACACCGATTTGTGAATGGGCTAAATTGCTGCGAGGTCAGCAAGGTCATGTGAGGTTACTAAGGCCGCATGGGGTCACAAAGGTCACCGAGTCACCAAGGTCACACGAAGTCACCAAGGTCACCCGAGATCACCAGGGTCACATGAGGTCACCTGCCCCTCGCCGATGCACCCCACCCTTCCTCGACGCACCCCACCCTTTCCGACGCCACCACCCGACCCTACCGAGCCCACCACCCCGACCCCTCCCGACGCACCCCACCTCGACACTTACACCCCACCCTGCTTCCCTCCCCAACCACTCCACCCTTCCCCTCCCATATGTTTTCACACCCCATGTATGGTCATAGTATTTTTTTGCTTTAGCAAAGGACATTCGATGGCTTACTGTATTTTGCGAACAAAAACGAAAACGAAAGGAAACTCCATTGATTACAACGCTTTATCCGTTAGGCATGTACGCCTATCCGGATGTACCATTTTGAAGCGATACAGCAGTTAATGCAATTTAATTAGCTCCTTTGCATACCTAAGCCGCATGTATCAGGATTTTTCAAATGGCAAAGAAGATGCCGCCCATAATGGGGCTTTTTCATGCAGTGAAGGATTTTTGTAGCGATGTACCGTTTTTAAAAATATAGTGATTAATGCTGATTTTTGCTATCAATTAGCTCTTTGCATATTAATTTGCTCGAAATATGTCCACATTAATCAGGTTCAAAGACCCTTAACCGGTTAATACAGCCGAAAGCTGCACATAATGTTGCGGCACCTCACTCTATCATCCTAAAGTTCGAAGTAAATCGGAATTAGCGTTTAGTCCAGCAGAGCATTTCAAAAAGGTTAACCGAAATTACTGATAAAATATCCAAATAGTAATGTAAACTTCATGAATAGCCAAGAATCCAGCAAAGCCACACATAATTGATCATTGCCGGCCAAACCTCTCGCTATCAATCATATGCAAGTTGGAGTAAAAAATCGGGGTAGCGTTAGCCCTGCAGAAGCAGTTTAAAAGGTTAACCGAGTCATACGCACATACGGACGGACGGATGGACGGACATATGGACACCACAATTGGACTAGTAGCCTCTGTGTCTGTGCCTCCATGGAAATTCGTTCAGGCGACAACAAAAATGTCCAGACGCAAATCTAAAGCTTTCATTCTCATGACCTAAACATACACACTCGTTACGTCAGAAATTTTTGCCCTGGCATCTGGGATGGCATACTCAAAATCCATCCAATGCCAGGGCCTACCTTCGACGTATTTGGCTGCTTCTTCAACGAGATTCGGAACGAATGTGTCCTGTCCCAATGTGAATGTATCGTATCCACTAGAGATCAGTGATCGTATCACTCCATGAGCTAAATAAATCACTCACACAATCAAAACAAGAAACATTTGGTGCTGGGCACCAATGTATGCCCCGCGCAATGGCAAGAATTAATTAAAACATCAAAAATAGCCAAGAATTGAGAAATAAAAACTTTTCCAGCAAAATTGTCTTGTGTGGTGACTTTTAACTAAAACTGAATATGGTATACATAGTGGTATCGTAAGTGTTGATTCAAGTTCACCTATTCTGTCAATTTAATGATCACTGTAGTACCTTAATAGTCGACTCGACCATCATAACGGCTGTCAGCTGCGCAAGAATTTGTCAAATTTCTGAATATGCATGTATGTACAGGTATGTATCAAACCGTGCACTGTTGGCAGTTCGCCTTAACTGGCAATGATATGGCCCAGTGATCGCTGTATTTGAACTCACTTAAAAAACCATGGAAATAGAACCTTGTACAGATCCCATATAAATTGTTAAAAAACTGAAAATACAATCTATCGCACACGGATCAGCATTTAACTTACACAAAAACTATCTTGTGGTGTTGCATAAATATTATATCATGTTCATCACCACCATTAAGTAATTTTAGCACGTTCTCATTTTCAATTGGCATGAAAAATTGTTATGACCAGGGCTCTTTCCTGCTCAATACAGCAAAAGTCCATGCCTGTCAGTTATTCACATCTATAGCCCGCCTCCCGCGCGGGGCCACAATAGCAGTGATTCTAAAAATTACTCGCCTCATTTCGCTAATTTGCCACCACTTTTAATCCGTTTTCCTTATTTCTTTACAAAACCACCCGCCATCTTGTACCAATTTGAATATCAAATAACTTTTGAACTAATTCTTGTTTTGGGTGAAGTAAATTATGAAATGTTGGAATTCTATCGACTTTGCGATTAACACGCCCGTTGGCTAGAGCAAAGATAAGTATCTTAACCAGATCGGACACTACGCCTAACATACACAGTGAACGATGAAACGCTGCTACGTCATCAAAATCAATACAATGGGGCTAGCGCCGACCGTGCGTCCAGTAGGTAAACCCAAGCAGACGACGGCGGCTGACGTTGCAGAAACTATAACAAATGATAACAAGGGAGCCTATTTTAAGCAATCTTGCATTAAATTGGAAGGCAGAGTGAAACTGAATGAAAGAAAGGTGTTTGCTATAACTAACATTTATAATAATATTAGGTGAAATGCAGATCCGTAATTGTTGGGAAGTTTTTCTTTCTACATTTTATTCATCTCACCATAATGGACCCTGTTGGGTGAATGAAGTGCAGCTCATACATGTCATTGTACTTTTTTTCTCAAAAAACACCCCCCCAAAATTTCACTTTTCCTTTTTTGCCTTTCCTTTATTAACAAAGCACTAGTTGGTCCTACGTTAATTGGGTACCATGTGGTCAGCTATGAACCAATTCTTTTCAATGATATCAATTTCTAATATCTATAGATTTGAAAGATAAAAATAGATACTAAGTTTTGTGAAATTTTATTTTGTCGACCTTTTTAAATTAAAACTTAATTTTCATCACAACCTCAACTGGGTCCCATACTAAAATTGTACTGCTGTTGTCAGTTTTAGTGTAAAGGTGGCTTAAATATATAGATTTTTATTCTTTTTCGCCAATGTCCTTCATTTTGAAAATATTCTTTCTTTTTCAGATCACCTTGTGATGATATAAGATTATGAAATATGACATTAATTATGCTCGGAAACTGAGGGTCATGAATCTGTAGACTTGTATCAGGAATTTATTTGGAGTGGTGGGATTTCGAAAAACTGGATTTTGTTAAAGGAAAAAATTGGTACGGCCCCATGGTCACTTTGCAAACCACCCAACCCCCCCCCCCGTCCCTTTGAACATCATATCACCAAAGAAGTACTTTCTTGTGAAAGATTATCCATCATTTCCCTTTTTAATATTAAATCAATACATAGAGCAAAAAAATGGACTTTTGGCCCTTTTTTGTGGAATTTAGGGGAAAATCATTTTTTTTTTTCTCTCCATAAGGTTTACAAACGAGCTTATTATCCCAATTGATTTTAATTCCCACTGAGGGCTTGCAAAGGGATGTCATGAAAATATTTTCTTTTTTCTTGTTCAATATACCAAAATGTGTCACTTTATTTTGGATAGGGAGTATCGGGGGCCCAAGTTCACCTAAGTCACAAACCACATTGCGACCCATTATATCCATCGATTTCATTAGTATATATCATGTATACGGGAGACAAGTTAGATTTCAAGGCAATGGTATTTTGCGTTATTACACTTTATTACCCCTCTAATCATGGGTGGGGGGGGGCAATATGGAACGCTTTCCATTGCCTCCTCCCCATTGAATAGGCTTTTCGTCAATTAAAAAAAAAATACTAAGAGAGCTCCCTCTTTCCATGTTTGCCCTGGGTGGCATTTGCACAAGTCACAGACCAATAATTCAATCATCATCACCTCATACACCATGTTAAATTGTCCATCATAGGTATGGAGAAAAATGAAATATTACTCTTACTTTTCGTAGTTCTAAAACCCATCACCTACAAAAATCACCTAAAAATGGTCAATTAGCCTAGATTTTGGACGGCCAGTCTACACTAAACACTGTGACTCACTTTCAACTCACAAACAGTCGTTTGTTTCCAAGCAAATTCAAACAGATTTTTCTTTAGGGATTCGAAAGAAATGAACATTTTGTGGCGATTTTGGGGGGTTATTTGAGCAATTAACAACTGAACACTAACTTTTTTCCGATCTACTCGCCATTGCTTTTGCACGTATGCTATACGAGATGTTTCGTATTTTTAAATACCTACCTGACGCTTGGAGCCCCCCTTCCCCCCATAAACATCCACTTCCGTACACAAAAATAGGGGGATGTCCGATTGTCCTTAGATTATCTGTGGCTAGAGCCCTGACACGGCTCTTCCATGATTTACGTTGTTACAACAGCCCTCGTATGCTAACTGATGGAATTACATGAGGTATAGGCGCTTTCAGATGGAGTAACGGTGAATATCTTAATCTATTCGCCTCAGAAGCTATTCTCCAGAACTTGGGAAGAGCCATATTTGGTAAAGAACGCACCTTATCTGCATTATGGAGGCATTTGGCGCATTTATCACTCAATACGGTTAATGGACAATCTTTTTTGGAATGAATCACTATTTGTGGGTTCCCAGTGAAGTGTTGGCTTCTATGAGCCAACATCGAGGCATAACATATGCGGTTGATTACTAAACTACGAAAATGTGTCTTACGTCAAACGAGCGGAATGTGTCTAACCCTCAGGCGCCGAAGGCTTTGTAGGCTTCGTTGCACGAATCAAAAATTTTGTTTCTTTATCCTGAAGGTTCGATATTTGAAAGTTTTCATTATTTTGACTGTTCAATGAACTTTGTTTCATACATTTGAAAATAAATTGAAGTAAGACTTGTTAATCTGAAAATGGAACATGGGCCAATCAATCGGACAATTAACTACATTTTTGTTATTTGAAAATGAAATTGTTTTGTCTGAAAAAGTGGGTTTTTTGTTAAATAATTTGGTTTGTTAATTAAGCTAATCTACACCCTTAACCCTATCTGTATCTAGTCACTAAACATGACATCATGGACAATACTCATTGATTCAATAACCACAAAGTGAAGGCTCAATCAAACAGCATGCCTATACAAAGGGAATTAAAGGGATTAGCAAATTCATATTTTTGTTACTGGCATGGATATGCAAAAATAACCTGCAAGGTGGTTGTCTTGAAATCGGTGTATAAAGGCAGGCAGCAGTACTTTTTATCTGATCTGTAATTCTATACGTGGTATCAAAAATCCGACTTTGAGATCAAAAAAGACTTTCCCGGTGATATCACAGATTTTCAGAAGTGAAATTGCGCACCATGACAATACATTTTTTTTGTAAAAACCCACCTCTTAAGGTCCATGGACATGCTGTAAACATACTTATTAATACCACCCAAAAAATGGTTGTCATTCCATAGGATATTTGGTATCAATGTAAAATCTGCATGAAGCGTAATTGAGAAACGTATATTTGTATATTGGCAAATATCCGTGTTTTGGACAAGCTTTCAAAGGAAATTCCAAAAAATGGAAAAGGGATTATCGCGTGGCAAGCGTGACCCAGAAGTGACGTCACGAGTAACAAATACGCGATACGCGTCATGATCGTCATCGTGAACGAACGTGCGAGTGCCCCAGGAAGATCAATAAATGGAAAACTGAACCCACTTCCCACACGCGCGTTCAAGAAGTGCGCAGCCATTTAAAATAGGGCGTCTGTTCTTAACTCTTAATTCAATCGTTAGAGGCGTTTAGCTTATTTTCTTGCATGCTTTTGATGTTAGGTAATGAAAAACACTTTGATCGGATTGATTTGATACTCATGACATTCGATTATGCGTGAATCACGTTCTCTCTGAAAAAAGGCGGTGTGCGAGAAGGGGGTGCTGGTAAATTCTCAGCACATCCTTTTATGCTACGAGTGGAACGTCATTGCCGATTGATGCGCTGGACATGAGGCCGAAATCGTGTCTAGTGAATGAAGAGAAACCTTTGATCGGAACAGCAAACGGCACTGTCAGAGCCCGGTGGCCCTGTTTTTCTTGAATTACGTACACAGTGACTTCTCGTGATAGAGTTAGTACGGTCTGTTGTATCATAATATGGCATATTTGTCTTGATTTGATGCCTTAAAATTCCGATTATAATGTGCTGTATTGTCGACGGCTGCACCAGCGGTGACTGTACCGACAAGGAGAATCAGACCAGAATAGCTTTATTCAAGTTCCCGGACAAAAGAAAACGAAAGGAGAATATCTGGAGTGTGCGGTGCGGTAAGCCCACGTGTGAGCTTTGTTTACAAAATTGTTACTCTGACGTCATTCAACGGGTCAAATCCAACTCCAGCCTCTTGCTACGTGTTCGCGAAAACAGGAAAAAGGCCTGTCAGTTTGGGTATATTTATCTTGAAATTTAACACTTTCCGAGTTCACTTTTAAAAATCGGTTGTGTTGCGAGATGATCAGGATACTTTGGATGTACGAACATGTAAGCAATAAGAAGGACATGTCCTCTCAGGCCATGTCCATGACCCTTTAAACCAAAATATGTGGATCTGGTTATTCAAGGGTGTAAAACCACAGGGAGCTGTTTGTTTAGTGGCAGATGTTGAAGGACGCCGGTCGCTGTATGTCTCTTTGCGGGAGGACGGTTATAACAAACATTTCCTCAATAGTTCATTTTTTCACTATTTGGTGTTTTTTCTAAATTTTAAAGCATTATATGAATTGTACACATAAGCCTGATGTTGATTTATAAGTAAAAAACAGGCATTCCAATTGTTTGAGATTTCCGATGAGGGCGCCTCAATTTTCAAAACAAATGTGTTTTTTGAATGTAATAATGCTGTCCATATACTAATCACTTAGTGAAATAGCTAAGCTCATATCGAAGCCCTTCATATAGCAATCAACACTCTTTGTTTAAAAATTCCGGATCCGAAATTTTGTTTTTTATACACCTTATCCTATGGCACGTTAAATAGCACATAATCCGAGTCATCTCACACTTTGGAATTGGCATTCTAGGTGACTATCTTTAGTTCCAGTGGGACTATTTTTAATAAGTATATTAAAAAATTATATTCTGAAATCTCCGAGTCAGACTTTAATACCCTGCAGAAATCGCTGTTTTGACATATTTTGAGGATACACCCTTTTTAAAATGTGCCAGTGTCTCCTGGAGGCAGTGTCTCTTTAACCTCTTTAAACAGACATATATAACGTAGCCTCTAGGACTTACATTGTTTTTATACTTATCACAAATTATTTTCCGATTAAACCAATGTATTTAATTGTTGGACCACTGGACATCATTGAATTTTTGGATTTACAAACCCTCATTTTATTTTTTTTTGGATTAACAAAAAAAATTTCGTTCTGGATTAACAAAATATAGATTAACACATTCGATAAAAATGAACCTTTGAGTCAGAAAACAATGGATTGAGATTAAACCTTGGAATATTGAATCTTTGGTTGGTATTTATGTGTATATTTTTGGCTTACTCATGTGTGTTAAGGGAACAATAAAAAGATATTATAATTATGTCTTATAATGGGAAAAAAGTATATGATATACCTGTAAATATTTATCCAATATTAATTTTGTGAATATTGTTACTACAGGGCTACTAAACACAAAGGATCATACGGGGACGTGTCATAAACATCGGTTTTATTTTCAGCCTCTTCTGGTATATCAATTGAGTACTTTTTTCCTGCCTATTTTGGTATAGCAAATGGTCGTTTTACTTCAAAATTTTCTCAAATTTTTGGAAAAATTAGTAACTTTTCAATCGGGAACCAAAAATGGTTCTAAAGTGTTGGAAAATTAGTCCAGTTCCTCAATCTGAAAGCCACAATTTTCAAAATTTGCTGAAAATGTCAAAATGTTTGGAGAAGAAATGGCAAATGTAGGTTAATGGGCCCAAAAGTTGGCTTCTAGGTAATAACTTTGCAAAATTGGTATAGATATGGTTCACTAATGCTGGGGTTTTCAGTTCTTGTACTCAATTGAAATATTCCCAGCTCTCTTTGATCATGTATTTTAGGTAAACATTATTTACTAGCTACATTATATACATTTTGATCGAGTAAAAGAAAGCTGTTACCGTGTGTGGCCATTAAAATATTCCTCTTACCTCTCACGGTGAATGGACAGCCAATAAAAACTTTTAATGAGGTCTCACTTATTTTTAAATCTACTATAAGTTTAATTTAATTAGCAAATTCGGGCACCTTCTGCCACAAAAATTGCAACGTGGTTGTCTGTGGGACAACCCACTTTTCCCTTAATTCGGACACGAAATAATGATGATTATCAAAACTTTGCATTTAACGATTTAAGGGATCATGAATTGAATTCATAACAATTACACAAATTTTGGAGCTTTATCTGCATACAGGAACATTACGCTTAGGCCGACGCCGCGAAATAAAAAAAAAACCTGTTTTACGGGCCCCCAGACCGACCCTAATTTGTCAGTTTTGCGAATTTTTTTTTTTTTTAGTTTTTTCCAAAAATCATGTTAAATCAGCTGTTTTAGCAAAATTTTACAATTTGGCAATTTTTTTTTAAAGAAAATTTGTTTTGTATTTTTTCATTTTTCTCTTGATTTTTCAGATTTTGGGGCTATTTTAGGCCAATTTTGAGATCCAGAAAGAAAAAAAAATACAAAGAAAAATTCGCCGCGACCGCCGACCCTACTCGAAAGGCCGCTCGCCCGTAAACAGGGGTTCGATTTTTTTTCTTTTCGTTCGCCTTCTAATGTAATTACTCACTAGATCTTCGGCTTTTTTAAAGGCGGTATCAGTACATCCCTCCAGTGAAACCACACTTCGAACAAAATGCTATTGAACTGACACGCAATAAAAACAGACATGATACGGGTCATCCCCTTAACATACACGTTTGCATGAAATATGGATGTCTTTTCTGCGGAACCTGCATCACATTATGCTGGCTGACTAACCAGGGGGTTTCCTCCATTTTTGCTCCCAGCCCCCCCCCCCACCAAGCCAGAAGAAAACAATTGAAGTTTGGCAAAAATAAGCATTGGGGCAAAAATACAACTTGGCAAAAACTACGCAATTTTGGGACAACATATTAACAATCTCACAACTTTGGATGTTCCCAAAAATTCCACCCATCCCGAAAAAAATCACTTGCCCTCGTTGCCCAACCAGAAAAAGGAAGTCTGACGCCGCCACTGTCATCACACGTACGTCCCATGAGAGAAATTTTCCTCAAGAATCTGTTATATCTGAAGATAACCAATTTTTCAGTGTGGTCCGCAGGTCTCTTTTAAACGCCCCAGTTCCTGAGGCAAATGCGTTCAAACAACTTAAAATTAACGAATCCCAAAAGATCATAAACGCTGAAAAGTTCGAGCGGTTTTGGTTCGGCAATAGCGATTTGCGCGATTCTTGAAGTTACTTAACGCTATTTCCCAGCCCAGAGTCGGTTTGAAAATCTGAGAGGGGCAGGGGAACATAAAACTTTGCAAGCAATACAATACCAATAATAACAGGAATATATACAGAATAATGCCAAAAACGTCCACCAAACAGTATTTGTACAGTAATACCAATTTGCAAGAGAACATCAACATTTGCCTAAGAAGCACGGGGAGGGAGGGGGGGGGCACAGTCGTATCAAAGGGGCTTATGATGCGGTGAACATGGACTTCCGAAAATGCACCCTAGGCAAGTATTTCACCGACTACAAAAACATACCCAACAAGCTTTTTGGCAGTTTTTGCTACCTGAAACAAGTAAGCAAACGCATTGTTGTTGATAGATTATATACCTTATTATCTGGCTTTGCTCAGTGGGGGGAGCTTCCACCTCCCCCCCCCCCCCCCGACACAAAAAAAAAAATCGGGAAGGGGCAAGCCAAAAATGGGAAGGATAAAAGGGAGAAGGAAGAGAAAAGAGGAAAGAAAAAGAAGGAAAGAAAGTGACGAAGAAAGGGGAAGGGCGGAAAAAGCAGAAGAAGAAAGGGGGAAAAGAGAGGAAAGAAAGGGAAAGGAGAAAGTTGCCCCGCCTGCCTGGCGACTAAACCCCCCCCCCCTGTGTACGCAGTTTTCTTGTTCGCGCATCATCCTTTGATTAAACTGCCCCCCCCCCCCCCCCGGGCCTAAGAGGGCAAATTTTGCCCACAGAATTTGGTTTAATTCCCCTTTACCTTATATTTGCTACAGAACTGTCTTTAAAGTGACAACAAAAGTTGATTTTGATTTGTTTTTTCCCATATAAAACATGGCTGAATTTCGGATTTGTTCCCATTACGAAAAAATTAGAATTTCAGCTTAATCCTTTCAGATGAGGGATATTTTTTTTATGCAAGCTTTAACATAAGTGCAAAAATCATGGCTTTTAGGGACACCTGATATGGGGAACTCTCGTTACACCTGACAGCCGACTAAAAAAGATTTCGAACTATATTGGTTTGTGTGTGTATTAATTAAATATCAACTAGAAGTAAAGATGATCGTCCCATAACTATGTTGTATTTAGAGAGAGAATGAAATTTGGACCCAATCTGGACCCACATTGGGGGTAATTGTGGTTGGCACTCCCTGCAGAAGAAGCCCTCGAATTTAAAAGACTGATATGACTCAGAGGTTTCGAAATGTATTTGTCTTAATTAAAAGAGTCCCGGGGGGGGGGGGGCACTTGTATTCAAAGGTGGGCATGATGCGTGAAAACAGGACTTTACAAATGCAACCCTAACACGTATTTTACAATAAAAAACACGCTAACACATTACCCTAAACAAGTATTGTTCTCGTTATAACACTCAACAAGTACCATAGCTTGAATCGAAATATACTGAAATGATCTGCTTGCTAATTCCCCAAGTTCCGATTACACTATTTTGGATGATTGACCCTGCTTAATGAGAGATAACATGACAATTTCATGGGTGTAAGAAAAAAACATACCCATTTTTCCATATTTTGCTGGTTTTGACACCCCAACGATTGTACGCGCGTACATTGCCTGTTGGAAAAAAAGACACCATTTTTTTACGCGTTTTCTTGTTCACGATTCATATCACCTTGGAATAAAGTGGCCCCAACGGAAAGAATAATAGTCAACTAAAGCTAAAGATAATCACTTAATTACTCAATTGCTAACGGTTAAGATGAATCAAATTTTCGTTTTGATGCAGTAAACATTTCGGTTTAGTGTAGCACCGAGAGGGCATACTCTTTCTATTCTTAGAGGGTAAATTGACACAAATTGTCCAAATTTGAAACGGAACATTAGTTCGCCGGGAAAAAACCACAAATATGGTTCACAACGACACGGAAAAAATGTGTCAAATGAAATGACACAGAAAGTTTAGAATAAAATCACTCAAAATCCGAATCAAAACAAACAAAAATTGTGTTAAAAAAAGAATCGAATAAACAAATCATTCAGTATCGACTGAATAAGTTCAGTGTTGTCAAATTGAATTAATTTTGTCAAATTTTAAACACATTTGGAAGGTTCAAAAATCAATCGGGAAAAATGTGGACACCAAAAAAGAAAATATAGGCCTACACAATACAAATTTGGGAAGTTGTGTATCATTTTATTCATGAAACTAGTGGATGCAAACAGTGCCATGGAACACGTAATGTATGTGCATAAAAAACATGAGAATGCAGCTGCTTGCATTAAACAAGTGCCCATAAGTTTTCCTGTCAAACATATGATTTCCGTGGTGTTCCGCGATCTTAGAGTCACATGATCAATGTATACTGTTTTGGCCCAATCACGATCGCAGAATTGCGATTAACAGTGGACAACCAATCCCACCTCGCTTTGTGGTTTGATTGAGTGCGAGAAAGTTGTTTAAAGATTCTGATTTATTCCGATTCGGAAACAGAAGTTCACACTTTTCCACCTCATAAACGACCAATAAATTGTCACTCTGCACAAGCAAGTGTCAAAATTAAACGACAAGGGAAATTTGACAAATGTTCAATTTAAAGCGGCAGGGACATTTCACAAAAATATGAACTTTTCAATTGCTCTCAATGATAGTCTAGGCCATTGGAAGAAACAGAGATATATTTTACACATTAAAAATAACAAACCCAAAAACAGCTAGGGATGGCACATGAAATGAGGTTAAAGAACATAAAGGTAATTTGTAGGCCAAACTTTTAAGTTTCATAACGTAATCACCAAAATTGTAATTTTCTGAATATTATGACTAGTACCTCATTATATTAACATTAAGGAGGATTTGTTCTTATCATTTCGGTTGATGGCTTTTGTATATAAAAGCTTTACAGCCATGCAAAAATATCGGCTCTTTGAAAAATCTTGAGGCGCATATTTTTTCACATGCTGCCAATGTCTCTTTAAGAGTGTAGGGCACTGTGTGTGTATATAACAAAAAATCCGGTATCCGGAGTTTATAAACAATTGTGGTTCCCACATGCCGGACTTCATGTGTGAGCGTACCTATCTTCTGCTTAGCGTATACACACAGTCATTCATTGTGGTTGGCTTAGCTATTTCAACACCGTGATTGTATTGGACACGCAATTATGTACAGTTGTGCGTCAAAATGATGTCCGATGAAAACAAAAATATTAAACATATTGTAATCTTTTAGAATATTTATATACTTTATATTAACCAATAATTACTTCTACACCCAGTCCCAAAAAATTCCGAGAGTATGATTTTTTTAAGTATGGCTCATTTTAGGGGCTCCCGAAAGATTCTTGGAGGATTTGGGCCCGAAAATGGTGCTCCCAGGAGCAATATTTTTAACGCGGTCTCATAGGGGCGCTATTCATTATTATGGTTGCGCTTTATTCCGTCATGTGTATATTAAGTATACAAAAGAACGACTTCTGCCGGCTCGGCTGCGGGGGTCGTGTGTCTGGGACGCTCGTCTTGTTAGTAAAGGTCTGTGGGTTCGAATACCACTCCAGGAACAACATTTAGTACGATTTATTTGTATTAGAGTGGGAGATTGGCATCATCAAAACATTCAGAGTGTGGAATTGAAGTAAAAAAATATGAATGCATGGCCTTAGAGATAATAAGAACGGTCATGGTCCTGGGAGCATGATGATTTCGGGCCCACCAATCCCGACGTGACGACCGAAATGCCGGTGTACAAATCCTAACCATAGAAGATGAGTACACATGTTAACAGTGTAATTCACAAAACAGGATTCAGAAAACCGGAGATAGACAAAGAACTTTCTTGTTTGTTGTATTAATTACCACAGTGAAGCACAAAATCATTTAAATTTATCATGAAAGAAAAAATTGTTCCCAAAAAGTCTGACATTTGACCTTTAGCCAACTTAGGTGTATCAATTAAATTGAAACCGTTGGTTTGGTGTATTTTTCAATATCTTTTGTTTTTGGCCTAGTTAATAGTGTCAAAACCGATTTCATTCCAAACCTTGAAGAATTTAAAACAGTAAAAAATAGAATTGCAAGGGTGTGTTGCATTAATCCAATTAATATATGAGTCTGGGTTTATCCAACAGAGTGTGTAAAGCACACATTAGGTATTCCCACGTGAAATTTGCGTTCTTACCAAATCATAGAATCTGGTACAAAGGAAAATGAGGGCCTTATTTAAATGAGTGAAGATATCCGCTTGCCTGAAACAAATGAACAATTCCACAATCCTGTGAAGCTATTTTAAAGTACTTTGAAGTATTTCACCAATATAAGAGCTACCGTGTACAGTTTGACAGAAAAAATCGGGATATTGGGGACAATCATGACCCACTGTACATGCAAAAAATATGATTTGTTGAAAATGAGGGCGCAACCTCCTCTGGAAACTGAATCAGTAAACAATGCATGAAAGCTACTCTTCAAATTGTGAAATAAGGTTACTTATGATAACATTTGTTACACGCAAGTAATCATAGAAGTTAAGCTCCGTGATTGGAGTTTATGGGCTTTATTACGTTTTATTACTGGATTGATTGATTTCTTCAAGGATTACACCGAGGTGGACAGATGCGTTGTGGTGACAAAATGCATGTCGAAAAAGATACGGGTTCTTTGGGTGACAAAGCATATGTTCGATTAAAAAAAAGTGAGAGTGCCAGTATAATGCTGAAAAAGGATGTCTTAAACAGACCTATCAAAATAGAGCCCCCACCCACAAGTCACCACCCCCCACCTAACTTCTATGGTGTACTGATAAGTCTCAACGGTCTCTGGATAGCTGAAGAAGATCTTTTTTCAATTTTAATACCTGCACTAACCTAACGTATATCATCTTCTCCATTCTGGCCTGGCCGTCTTGAGGTGTTATTTCCACATCCTGTTTACCGGTGGAAAGAATATAGGTCCGGTGGGAGCCATAGTCCGGCTCTATAGACGATAAAAAAACCCGAATAAAGCAGGCAAACTAAGGTTGCGTGAAGAGTCCACTGACTTGAGCTGACGCCCTATTCCTTGCCGTTGTAAGCCGGACTATGAGTCCGCCGGACTATAATTACTTCAACCTGGATCCTTAGATCGGCCTATAACTGCAAATCTATACGCCTATAAAAAAAGTCCTTGCAGGCAGGCGAGATGATTTGAGTGTAGAATACGAAAAAAAAAGTAAGCGGGAGAGGATGAGGCGGGGGGGGGGGGGGAATTTTTTAAGGAGAGAGGAGGGGAAGATGAGAACTTTAATAAAATCAGGGGGGAATGCATTTTTAGGGAGGAACGGTTTCTATTGTCTTGTCTTCTGTGACTTTTTGCAACACCTAAAGTTAAGGACAGTGTCAACCCTGAGTTCTGCGTATCATTTTGGTTTTGTAACTTTGCAAATATTGATTTGTATGCAAAAGGTACATTTCTAGAAAAGAAAATTGGTGATGAACCCGATGGTGGCATCAGGATTAATGTAAAACTTTCCGGATTTGAGAAAAATACTAAAAAAAATGACTTTGCCCCAAGTGTGTTCAGGCAGCATAACAAAAACAATGGAATTTTATGATTTCTCATGTTCTTTTTAGAAACAAGACAAAGTTGTTTGGGGACGGTTTTTTCATTTTCTTTACAATAGAGCTTACCTTTCGGAAATATATAGGGAAAATGTCCCCAAAAAGTGTTGCCAATTTTACCTTTCTTTTCCCAAATTGGAGTATATGGCGAATATTTATTAGTTAGAAATGAAAAAATGGAAAATTGAGAAAAGCCGACCCTAGAGAAGACCGATGCTATCGTAGAAAGTTCAAACTTTACTTTACTCGGTTATTTTTGGAGTTATCTTGTCTGGAAAATTGCCACATTTTGCGAAAATTGCACATGAGAAAATCGTGTTTTAGTAAAAAAGGGGGGCTTTCACGCCATTTCAAGCTGTGCTTCTCAAATAAACTTATCTTTGAACGTCCAAATTGACTATGTTGTGCTAGGATGGAAAATAATATTATGCAATAGTGATTCAAACCATCCTTGTCTCTAACTCCAAAAATCAGAAGAAATTGCAATTTCATATGGTCTAAATTTAAGCGCTGTTTACATTTTTGTCAAATATTATTTTTCGTTTTTCCAAAGATGCGTTAGTGCAAAAAAGTAATTAAAACACTTTTTTTTGTCAAACGGACTTTATATGTACCACAAGTTTTAGACAAATCAAACATACAGTTTTATAAATTACACAGAAAATTTAGCACTCGAACAAATATAGTACATAAAAATACCGCCATACAAAGCTTATAAGAGAATTAAAAAAAAAAGAAATGTACAGAAAGAAGGAAAAAAGAAATCATTGGTAAAGATTGTAATGTTGATGGAGATGTACCATTGATGGAGTGGAGCGCCTATACAAAAAAAGGATTACAGTGGAATAACATTCCATTTCTCAGTCCATTTTAAAGGTTATCAGCAAGAGTGTAATATTTTTCAACTCTTTCAAATTAACACAGTTTCAAAGATATTAAAAGTTAGGATTCTTGTTGAGGACACCTGCGTAGATATATGAAATATTTAGATGTAATATACAAAATATAACGTGAGTTGATAAATATCCACCTACCAAAACAGATGTCCTTAAATGTAAGGACAAACTATTCTGTAAAGGATCTAGTAATATCATGCCAAAAAGCAATAATACTAGTGCATTCCAGAATAAAATGGTATAATGTCAGCGGAACCTTACAAAAGTACACGGATTAGATGGAACAATCTGGATTCTAAAGAGAAAGTCGTTTACCATCAAAAAGCGGTAAACTCGTCTACCGAGGGGGGGGGGGTGGTTTACACCCCCCTTAAGTTTTTTCCCCGGGCTGACTAAACCCCTTTTTTGGTGCCAAATTATTTTATGAATTGTCAATGACATATACGCTCCTTTCATCCAAAAACAAACATCCACGGGGTATAGGTAAGATAACCAGGGTGATCCCAAGTGATGGATGGGGGGTGGGTGGGGGTGGGGGGTAACCCCCTCGGAGGAGAAGTACCAACATGCATAAACACAACACAGGAATATCACAGGACACTTGACCTTGATTTTGGTACCAATAGATCAGCTATGGTCCTCCTTTTCCATGTATACCAAAAATGAGTACAACGGGCCTCGGAGTAAGTCACAATGACTCATAAAGTTCGCTGTCAGCAAAAAATGCCATTTCCATAGGACACACACAGTAAAAACTCAATTTTCGCCCAAAAAGGCCAGGGAAATCAGATTTTCTGCGGTTTTTGTTTTTGATCTACTTGATGGGAAATGACCTAGTTTTATATAATGAAAACATTTTAGAGCTTATAATAGGTGTTTGAGTCGCTAATAATGCGAAATAATTTTCCACCCTATATATTCAGTATTTTCGGACTTCCTCAACCATATGACGTCATGGGATGTCATAATGAGGATGTTTGTACTTATTTGGGGGGCCAATGGAAAGAAGAGAAGAAGGAAAACTCTAAGCTATCCTTGGTATCAAATTTACAGGAAGCGGGGTGTTCCGTAACGAAAATCACGGGGGGGGGGGGGTGGTAACCACCCCACCCCCCTTCGGAGTTGTTACAAAAATGGCGCAGGTTAGGACGAGGCGTTAAGAAATCATATGAAAAATACCTGATTTTAGTAGAAGGTGGGAATGCCGAATGAATTAAATAAACTATGCTCCAGTCCAAGTTAGCGATCGATTTAAATTCAGCAGACCATTTGGATACAGCTGATGGAATTGTATACAACTTTTTAACACAAAGGGAAGGAATCATCTTTGCAGATTTTACAAATGGTTGATTTCACTCAGCAATTCATCTTGGAAACTGACATAATCTGGTTACCGTGCATGATCAGCTTCCTTCAGACAATCCAAATATGGAATGAACTAACCACTGAAAAATAATTCATAAAGTTAATATTTCAAATGGATAATATCAGTGAATTCAGTTAGACATAACTTTTCCTATCGGTAAGAATGTCCTTTACACGAAGATTACCTTTATTAAACCATTTTGTTTTAAAGTTGTTTTGCCACTAATTTTAATATGCGAGTTATTCCAGAGGATTGGTTAGAATAGGCAATCAGGCCATAGTATTATGTAAACATCACACCAAGACCGGCACAACATCTCTTATAAAAAAAGGATTTATAGAGGTAAGGCATCTTTTCAGCTAGGTACCGTTTACATAGCCATATAAGAGTCCACCAAGGGTTCAAATAATAATTATAAAATAACTTCAAGTACCTTTGTTATTTGATTCAAGTAGTCTCTGATCCAAGTGTTTTTAAACCTTTGGTCAATTGAGGGAAATGACACATGCTAAGCCCGCCATCAGCATTATAACCATTAATGTAAGACGAGTTATCTTATCAGGTTTGCCGGACCAAATAAATTTGTAAAATAATTGTATCAAGTCTTATAAAATAAGATGGTGGGTTAGGCAAAACTGACAAAAGAAATTCACATCTGAGAAATAGCCAGTGACTAAAATGAATCTTACCCAAAGGTCAGATCCCTCAGAGACCGCCTCTTAAATATCTCTAAGCTTTTTTGCAAGCTAGGCAGAAATAATTTTAACTCAAAAATTGATATCAAGATTAGATGTTATCGAAAACACTAAGAAGCCTAACTGGTCCGGTAGTAACATTAAAAGTAGATTTAAAAACACGCGCACGCTCATACGCGTAAAAATTCACCGCGCGACGCGATGCTGCCCCTTTCGCCTGACGGCGATAAAATGTGCTAATTCCCGCCCGGCTGAGACATGCAGGTTTTTGTGAATTTAAATGGTCAAATAGTTGTTTTTAAAAATCGGCAAAAAAATACAGCTCAGGATTGTTCCGCAGTGGATACCTTTGTTGGTAACGATTGAACACAGATTGATGTTTAAAATGGTGGAAAATCCGAAAGTCGTGTGAAAACAAAAACACTGGCTCCCTTAGGGACGTCCCACAATGGTGGCAGAGTTGATGGAGTGAGAAGTGTGGTCTCAAATTGCTTAAAATTTACACATTGTGAGGGGCCGCCCTAATTACAAAACTCGAAATCCAAATATTTTTTTATTATGAAAACTATAGAGTGGTTTTCTCAATTCAACTCAATTTAGTGAACACAACTTCTGTTGTATTATTCTATGAGTGCTGGAATGGTTCATGAGGAATTTTCTCACTCATATTACATTTAACTTTCACAATATTTGAAAAGAAAAAAAGGTCCACTCATGTAGCAATAACCCTGGTTTAAACCCAGGTCTAAAAAAAGTAAAGTTAGACGCCCTCTCATAATACCAGCCTATAATTAAACATGGACTGTAGGGGCCTATATAGGCCTACAGAGTGTTAAAAATAGCTCCCCCAAATTAAAGGCTGACTCAGAGATTTCCTGAGGAGGGCGACCTCTATTTTCAAACAAATCGTGTTTTTTGCATATACATATTCCGTATACTAATCACTGTGTGAAAGAGCTAAGCTCAAATCGAAGTCCTTCATATATAAAATCACACCTTTGTTATAAAATTCCGGATCCGGAATTTTTGTTTTACACAGTATCCTATGGCACTGTTATCCATGCATAAATGTTAGGTGACTAGGCCTATGTTTAGTTCCAGTTGACTATTTTCAATTATTACACAAAACAATTATATTTCAAAATCTCTGAGTCAGCCTTTAAGGTTTTTAATAAGCAATTTATGCACATTGTTTAAAAGGTATTTTTATTAGCTTTTCAAAACAGAATTCGGGGTCCAACTGACAGAATTGTCCCTTATTTATGCCTTTAGGCTAAGTGTTAACAAAAATTCCGGATCCGGAATTTGATAATAGAGTTATGATTTTCTGACTTCGATTTGTTCTTGAAACCGACATCTAACAGCCAATATGAAAAATGTACGGTACAGAATCAAAAGATAATTGTGTCTTTTGGGAACACCAACAACAACAATTTTCATTAATTTTTTGAAATGGGTTACGCGACACCCCTGTTGCTATAATATCGATACCCAAACTACATCCTGTAGTGAAACTTCTAGAATGCCAAAACGAAACACCCCTGATGCTATATTGGGCATTACCCTAACTATTTCCTGTCAGCGAAAATTCGCGAAAACCGCATTACTGTGAATATTATTTCACTTCCTGTAAAGAAGTACCGCATTACTAAACAATTGTAAACGCGTCTGAACTCACAAAAAGCAGTAAACCCTGTCCATTTTCATCATAGAACATTATGCGAGAGAAAACAATAAGATAAACCTCTCCGGTTTAGTCCAGAAAATATTCACTTCCGGTGAATTATAGCGCGTATGAAATTTAAATACCCTTTGTGCAGTAAACCGGTCCACGCACATGGTGAGTCGCGAAAGAGAAAGAGTGTTCACGAATTATTCACCAGGTGAATATATAAAGAGAAGGGTGCGTCGTCTTTGTATAAGGATTACAGCAATATTGTACTTCAGAATCTCGGTAAACTACACAACAAATACTTACGGTAAGAGATATTTGATCATTGCGTGTTATTTTAGTATAATATTGTTTTGTTGATGCTGCATACCCGGGCTGTTTACAGCTGCAGTGCATATGTGAATGGTGTACGTCGTCTGCTAGACTTTAATGTTAAACCCCACGTGTTTCAATAACGCACATGCAGCTGTAAAGCTAGGTTTATTGTAATCGCTTACTCATTGGGACTTGAGGATAATTGGTAGGCCCGTTCATCTTTATTTTTGTAAAAGTTATAAAGTCCCCTTCATTTCGCAGCTGCAGTGATCGTGATCTTTGCTCCTTTCTCCATCCATGTGTACATTCATTCAATTCATGCATTGATTTTTCGTCATGTAGACCTTCATGTTCGTGTTGTTTGACTCTTGTCTCATGTCTAGTATGTCACTATGTCGCCTTGTCGGTCTAGAAGAAGTTAGAACAGAATTTGCACATATTGCAGCATACATCATTATGCTGCATGCCGATCCACCTGATCATGGCATGCTATCATGATCCAATTTAACCAGACCATGAGACCATGCATTGATGCAAAGAGCATGAAAAGTAGCCAATGATTAAACAATTGTGATAAATGTTTGCTGCATAAATATACATGTCTGTAAATCATTTTATTCTTTGTATGAATAAATGTAGAGTTTTAAAATGTAATTTTCAAGCCAATTCCAACTTGTAATCTGAACATTTTTAATCCCTATACACTATCCATGTATCGGTCCCTAGCTAAGCTTGAGCTGGCCTTCATTTTTTCGAAATATTTCTAACCGTAAAATGCCACTGGATTTCCGGACACACTTGCACAAATCTATTTAAAAAAAACTCTCATTCTCATGGCATTGGGCCCACCCTTTTCAACCCCCCGGAGGCGCGTATGGTAAAAAAATGAAAATGATAAAAATGTGAAAAATTAAAAGGCACCAAACTGACCAAGTTAAAAGTCGCCACCACTGAAAATGATAGAGCATCATGCATGCACAACTACATTGTAGGGGACGCTGTTACTGCCATTGGTCTCTCCATTTTCCGTCACAAATTTTACAAGCAATGATAGCAAAAAAATTAAGGTTGAAAATTGTGCCCTGAGTTTATGCATTACCTGCCCGCATCTTTTTTGAAATGATTAGAAAAATACACCCGTCAAAATTTCATTATTGTTAAAGGGATTAGCAGCGATTTGCTAATCTGAAACATCGAAAAAAATCATCAATAAATTCATATTTTATATTTTTTGTTACTGGCATGGATAAAATATGCGAACATAACCTGTAAAGTAGGTTGGCTTTGAAATTGTGTATTAAAGACAAGGCAGTACTTTTCTCTGATTCTGTACTTTATATACGGGCGTATCAAAATTCCGACTTGAGCTCAAAAAAAGCCTTCCTGGTAATCACAGATTTTCAGCGTGATATTGTTAACCATGATCAATACAGTTTTTTTTTAAAAAAAAATGTACATCATTGACCTTGTTTATTCTGTACTGGTGTAAACCACATCAGCGGTTTAGTGTTTAAGATTTGAGAGGATCGCTGTAAGTCTATTTGCGGGAGTCTGTATGACAAAATTCCTCAAATACTTTCACTATTTGGTGTTTTTTTTTCTACATTAAAGCAGTTATATGGAATTGTACACACTTATCCCAGATTTATAAGTTAAAAACATGCATTTCCACATTTCTTGCATTGGATCGCTGCTAATCCCTTTAAAGTAATCTCAAGATTGCCAAAATAATTTCAAATATCGTTTTCACCAGGTTTTAGCATTGGAAACACATTTTGGTTTGTAAAACATGTTTTTTTGATAACTTTGAAGCAAATAAAAACCAAGCTCTTTTTTTCTGAGACATACCTTTCATGAAAAATGAAAAATGAAAGCACCCACCTCTCAAGCGGGCGGTGGTGAAAAAAAGTAGTGATGAACTCGAGATTTGCCATCCCACCAAAAAAGTCAGTTGTGCTGATATACAGCATGCTCTGTGAGCATGGCAAGTTCTTTTAAATTGCAAGAAAACAGGAAGTGATATTTAACTAGAAATGAAGTGACGGCAATTGTTTGTTTTAGCATTGTGCGTATATGGATATCCCCATGCAACTCCATCCTGCAGGTAAACAAAATTTGCAACATCAAATTGGGAAATCCCATCTGCAAGATTCCAGAAACTTCTTTCACTTTCTCAGTTGCCACACTCACCATTGTCAAGCTCGCTCAGGTCTTGACCAGGAGCCGTAGTTTTTTTGTACGGACACTTGATACAAAACGTATGAATGGAGATTTTATATCTTTGACATCCTTTTAATGTTGATTTTTTTCAGTTGACAAAATGACTTTAAAATGTTGGAAATATTTTAACTCTTTCCGAAGGATCACTGGTCGTGTAAAGTGTTAAATGCTATCTACTGAAGATATCGCAGGAAAAATAGAATTCATTAGTTCAGTAGTTTGAATTATTTCAAAATGAAATTCGATCAATTTTACGGATGTTTGAATAATTCCGGGGGGGGGGGGGGTGGGGTGGGGGGGGTGGTTGGGGTTGCGGTCAGGGTGCAAAATAAGATTTTTAAAGGCAGCGCAATTTCAAGGCAATTTTCAATTTTATAAAAGGTCATCAAGGCAATTACATGTTAAAATAGGGCCAAGAAGGCAAAAATTTAGGGTATCAAGGCAACTGGTAGGGCACTGAAGGCAATTGAGTCATTCCATGCCATTTCAACAAGGTGTGTTACCAGGCCTCTCAGATTTTGCTTAAATTTGGTGGAAACATTGATGGAAGGGTGGAATAGAATCACAAACAAAAAAATTCAGATCCTTTGCGGTGCGGCGTATGGCGCGTCAAGTCGGCATGGTCAGCCCAAATAAGGTCATTTGGTTCAAAACTAGTTTAAAAGAGTGATGTTTAAAACACTCATAGCTCTATTATGTTGAATTAAAGCCTTAAACTTGAGTATCTGTACAACTTTTGATAGTCTATCAGAATCAAACAAAAATGACCCATCCATAAAGGGTTCTCATTTTAGGGGGGGCCAAATATGGCCCCTCAAAAACACCACTTTTTTACTTTTTTGGATTTTGTTTGACATAACAACCATTAAAATGGCTGGGTTTTTGTTAACTTTTGATCAATATACCTCTTATAGATTTCACTTTGTGCCCAAGAAAAGATTATCAGATCAAATTGTCCCAGTGGGCAGAATAGGCCCTATAAGACGGCTCAGCGAATTTACCACAATTTTACCATTTTGAGGGGGCCAAAAAATCCATGTGGGTTAGGTGATATGAATTTTTACTCTAGGAAAATGTAATGTATAGGTTGACCTCAATAGTTTGAACCAAAATGACCATTTTGGGGGCTGACATGCCAATTTTGATGCGCCATAACTCCGCAACGCAAAGGAATCTGAATTTTTCGTTTGGGAATTCTTCATTCCACCACATACCATCAATGTGTTTCCACCAAATTTAAGCAAATCAAAATCTGAGAGGCATGGTTACACACCGTGTTGAAATGGCATGGAATGACCCAATTGCCTTCGTTATTTTGCGCCCTGGTTTCGGTTGGGTACATGTACCCCTGCTCATTCCAAAGTGACCCCTTGTGGGACCAAATTGCAGTGAAAGTATACCCCCTTGTGGGACTACTGTTCTCAATACATGATCTTTTAAAATAGCCAAGAAAAATGACACTTGTGCTACTACATGTACAAGAAGTAATTTTTAGTTTTTTGGAACTCTGAAGTGACTTTGGTTTATTAAAGGTGGTTGACCCATTCTTGGTCAAAAAAGCCCTATGTTTATATGGAAGCATATTGCCAAAACGTTTTGGATAGAAGCAAAGATGTGGCCCGTAGAAAACTTTTGAAAATAACCAGGTGATCATCAATAATTTAATGCATACATGTATCATGTTGTTAATAATGCTTAATAAGAGGGGCAGCGGCGTAGCCAGCTTTTTTTTCAAGGGGGGGGGCAGGGGGCACATATATTTTCAGGGGGGCAAGCATATATTAAAATTTGTTAGTACAGGTATATGGCCTATATGTAATCATTAATTTTTCGGGGGGGGGGGGCAGATTCCCCCTCTGGCTACGCCACTGAGAGGGGGAGCAGTTAAAAATGGCCTTTTTAAGGTGGAGATGGCCATTTAAAAAAATAGTAATTGATATTGTTTTATAAATGTTAAATGGTTTTTCCAAACTACATGCAAATTGAGCACATTACCGTTCACTTAAGTCACTATTTTATTTTCAGATGGCAGATACAGAAACACAGCCTATGGATGAAGAAGTAGAGACCTTTGCCTTTCAGGCAGAAATTGCTCAATTGATGAGTCTCATCATCAACACTTTCTACTCCAACAAAGAGATCTTCCTTCGAGAAATCATCTCAAACTCATCAGATGTGAGTACATCTTCAATTAGGGCCATACTGGAATTGTCATGGAAGTGTTCATGCAGCCCATCTAAAAATTCAAGTATTGAGAATAAAAATGTCTAACTTCAAGTACTCCATACTCCCATAGATGTAATTGTCCCCGCCGAACGAGTTTGGAACGGGGACTATAAAATGACCGTTTGTCCGTCCGTTCGTTCGTCCGTCTGTGATAAAAATGTTAACCCATGTTAATATACGAGTTTGCTGGAGTTCCGTAAGGGCGACAATGGTGTAACTTGGTGGAACAAGTAGCGGGTTTGAGAGTTCTCGACCTATTAGCTTTTGGGCGTAAAATCTTCTAAGTCTTTAATTTACTAATTTAAAAATTATCCTTCATGCATGTGTGCAAGTTTTCGGAACCGTAAGGCGAATAATGTTGTACCTTGGTGGAAGGAAGCGATCTGAAGAGTTCTCCGGAAAGAAAAATCAGTAAGCAACGGCCATAAAGGAAATTAAGATGAAAGACAAATAAGAAAAAAAGAGGGGGTAGGTAACTTTATAATTTGGGCGTATTTTGGGCAAATTGAGTATGCAAATGAGCTAATTAATATGCAAAAATCAGCATAATTTGTGTTGGGGAGGGGTGGAGTTTTGGGGCGGGGCCAAGGTGTTGGGGAGGGCATATAGTGTGTTGCGGGGTGTTGTGGAGGGGGAGTGGGGTGTTGATGGGAGTTGTGGGGTGTTAGGGAGGGGAAGGTTTGGGGGTGTTGGGGTGAGTGTTGCAGGGTGTTGGGGAGGGGGCGGGTGTTGGGGTGAGTGTTGCAGGGTGTTGGGGAGGGGGTGGAATTTTGTTTGCAGGGTGTTGGGGGTGGGGTGTTGCGGGATGTGGGGAGGGGGTAGTGGGGTGTTGTAATTGCATTTATCGCAGTAGTTGATTGCGACATTCACGTCAGACATATTTTACGAATCGCGTGAATACGAGTTCGGCTTGTTTGTACTTTGTATGAAGCATAACCCATTTTAAAGGAAAAAAATCAAAAGGTAGGGAAATGGATGACTGATTTTACAGGACGCAAAGCCATTTGCAATGCAAGTCGATCTTTACACTTTTGAAATGTAAATAATCAATTTAGATGTAAATATTGTTAAGTCAAATTAATTGTACTAAATGGTGTCTGTGAAATGAAATTTTTTTAATCTTTGTATGTATAGTCCCTTGTTTTGTGTTGCATGTGGTGTCGTTAAACGTTAATACCTCCTTCCTTCCATTTGCAATGCATTGCTAAAAACATGTAAAATATTCTGGATAGGTTATGGTCTCGGGGCTAGAATTCGGCGACAATCTGAGAATCGATTCTCGCAAACTGATTTGCATGAATCAATGTTGACTCTAGTAAACTTTAGAACTTAACACAATAGCAAATTAGATAATTCCCGCAAAATTTGTTTTGGGGAATCAAGACTGATTCTCGCACACAGCAACAAAACTCTTCCCCTGGGTCTGCCATCAAACCTACAATCAGAATCTTCAAAATTGTTGGAACACTTTGTGCAGATTTGGTTCCCGCCCCCTCATTTCAATGTTGCATGAGCACGACACACTTGGGTAATCTCGCTCCATGTTATTTTCAACACTTACGACCTTTAGAAAACCGGGCTTATGCAGACGCATATGCGGTGATGCAGTGAGCGCGCCCATGCCCAGCTGCTGTTCATGAATGTGACCGACATCGATCGATACGAGTGAACTTTGAATTCATGCGGTCACATTTCCGAACACAGCTGGGCATGGGCGCGCTCACTGCATCACCACATCTGCATAAGCCCGGTTTTCTAAAGGTCGTAATAACTGATTGGGAGGGGAGGGGGAAAGAAAGTTATATGGTTACAATGCATTTCAAGCCTATCTCTTGCATAGCTGCCAATATTAACAAGTTTTCCAGGGACTTATGAACAACATTGTAGAATGACACGGCTTTCTGAGGTACCAACTGGTACAATGGCTTCATGTATACATATAATTGTTCCATCATAGCTCTTTGTTCAATCCGTTGCCATGGTTTTCATTGAACAGGCCCTGGACAAGATACGTTACGAGAGTCTGACAGATCCCAGCCGGCTAGATAGTGGCAAGGATTTTTTCATCCGTCTCATCCCAAATAAGGAGGAGAAGACCCTGACTATCATCGACAGTGGTATTGGCATGACCAAGGCTGATCTCATCAACAACCTTGGTACAATTGCCAAGTCTGGCACCAAAGCTTTCATGGAAGCCCTGCAGGTAAGAGCTTTAGATGGAATGGAGTTGTTACTGCCCCATAGGTATATAAAGGGAGAATCGATTTGCATGTATGTAATCCACGCGTTGTCATTGTTGCACAAGCACACTCCTAAAAATCTGCGCATCATTGCGGTATGTTTTCACCCAAACATTTTGTCAAGTTCAAACGATACATTTAGTACATTGTGACATAATTGGAAGCGGTGTTTACGCATATTTTGAAACCTCATTTCTGGCGATCAACTATTGGTTATGCCCACTTGATTGAACCCACCCCAGGATTTAAAAGTTGCAATAAACCCTCAGGAAAAATCCAGTGTTCTGGTAGGGACGGATTAAAAGTTTTGCATTTTGTGTGCAGATTGATAGAAACTACTGATACAGGAACTCCGCACATTTCTTTCTACAGGCAGGAGCGGACATCTCCATGATTGGTCAGTTTGGTGTGGGTTTCTACTCTGCCTACCTGGTTGCTGATAAAGTGACCGTCGTCTCCAAGCACAACGATGACGAATGCTACATGTGGGAATCTTCAGCCGGTGGTTCTTTCACAATCCGAGCAGTGCGTAAGTATCTAATAGAAATACAATCTTGACAGAATTGTGGTAGGATAGTCAGCTAATATTGTGTTCTCAGAAAAAGTGGCTAAGATCAGGTAAACAATATAGTTAAATAATAATTTACCTGATTTAAGGGGAGTCTACCCAATCAACTTCGACTTTAACACTCAGCCCATCGAACCTGAGATTTCAGTATTAGAAAGCTTGAATTCTCATAAATTTCATCTGCAATATATTTTGGCTGCACTTTTATACAAGTATAAATATGGGTTGTTTATGCTTACCAAAAATTTTAAATAGTACAGTATTTTATAGGGCTATTACATACATACTGCTCATGGCATGTTGGATTCAAATAAAGTAAAATTTTTGAATTAAAGGAGGATGGCCCAATTTAAGCATATGAAAGTTTCTTTTTTATAGATTGTCCTTCACCCCAAAACTCCCATCTGTAAAGTTCCACTCCGATATTTCAATCAGTTTTGATGTGGGAGCTAAAACTGATTTGTAAGCCTCATAATATTGCTAGTCCAAAAAGGGCACATTTTCATTCATAATTTCTTCCAAACCAAACATCCTTTAGCCCTAAGATTTCACAGGGTTAATGAGAAAAATAGCTTTCTTCTGATACCAACATTTTGGCCACTTCTGGTAAAATCTATGGTGGGGACGAGGCTATTAGCGTCGGCCATGGACTTAAGGTATTTTGGTGATGTCCTTTGAGAAAGAACTTGCCACTATACTGTAGAAATCATCGTAGTTAGACTATTACTTTGTACTGCTGGAGCATGAATATGAATAGTTGATGCAAAGAGTCAAAAAGTATGATTTTAAAATTGAAAACAAAAAATTGAGATCTTTTTGCATGATACATAGATGTGGCTTTGAGTTATTAAGTATCAACTATCATGCTCGATGCACAGATATATTGTATCTCATACAATTGTTCTTTGTGCTCAATTTTCCAATTTGTATCATATTTGGTTACAAGCATCATTGGCTCAAGACTAGTCTGAGAAATGTACAGGTTGAACTTAAATGACCCCTACATGACTGCAAATAACGGAATAAGGCATTTAACTATTTTAGGCCGGTTCATGATAATGATTCAAATGAACTAAACTTCAGTCTATTGTGTTTGTATATTAAAGCAGAAGATGAAGAGGTGGCCCGTGGCACCAAGATAATCCTCAACATGAAGGAGGACCAAGCAGAATACCTGGATGAGAAGAGAGTGAAAGAAATTGTGAAGAAGCACAGTCAATTCATAGGATATCCCATCAAACTGCAGGTAAGGGGGAATGCCAAGTCGAACAGGCAGGGTTGGCCTGCATTTCCAGCCCCGGTAAATACCAAGCGGTAACTATCAGTGTTTACTGGTAAATACCACCAGGCATATTTTGGCCAAAACAGGAAATACTTTAAGAAATTGCCCGGGAGAACGAGAGTTAATCACAAAAACCAATGAAATTTTAGACACAATGTTATCTATCATGCTATATATTCTCTTTCCATAACTGATGGGATTGGATTCAACTGTATTGTAAGGGTTGTAATTTTGTATGAATGTTTTGTTATTTTAAAGGTGCAATGAGAGATTTCAAGTCATCCATTTTTTCTGTGATATGTAGTGATTTCATATAGATTAGACACTCAATAGATTCTGTACCTTGGAAACAAAAAACTTAAAATGAAAACAAAAGGTGATGTTTATATTTCTATAGCAAACATGCTGAATTTTCGTATTTGCTCCGATAGGAAAAATAGAAATTTCACCATTTTTGTACCAAAGAAACAGTTCTCAGCTTAATCCTTTCAGATGGGGATATTTTGATAGAAAGCTTTACACCTTTGCAAAAATCAGAATTTTCACGTTTTTAGGAACACCCATTGTCACACTGTTTGTTGTTGCCAATGGGATCTTCACTTTTGGATTAATTTTTTTTATTTTTCTAACTCAGGTGGAGAAGGAGAGAGAAAAGGAAATCAGTGATGATGAAGAGGAAGAAGAAAAGAAGGAAGGTGAGGAGCAGGAGGAGGAAGACAAAGATAAACCAAAGATTGAGGATCTTGATGAGGAGGAGGAAGATGCAGAGAAGAAAAAGGACAAGAAGAAAAAGAAGATCAAGGTACAATTGATACAAATACCATGTTGGTATAGACAAACATTTTTGTGATCTGGTGGGGGATAATGCCCAGTAGGCACTTGGCAGCATTCGGGTTCCTGAGGGGTAAAATGTGATGGCCTATTTTCCCAACTAAATGCCCAGGAGGCATTTATCAGCACTCTATAAAGTGCCTGTCATACTGGTCCGGGTTAGTTACTGGCCAGACAAGCCATTCGGTCAGTGAAGAAAATTAAAGGGAAGTCACTTGAATCAGCTAATTTTTAAACATTACTGTGTGCTATTGGAAATATATGGGCCAAGGGACAATTTGATCTTGTAAAATTGGTAAAATGGCAAATGCAAGAATGATGATAGCACTGGGCAATGATATACCATGATTCACTTTGACATGGCCAATTATCTGGTCCTGACTTGCTTGCTGATCAGTTATATTCAACATCACACTTTGCCCAATCTGATTGGGTATTCATAGGGTTACATGATTTAGCCAATCCAGCACACAATTAGTTTTCATGAGGGTTCCACACAAGAACATACAATTAGGAGAGTCCTGCTACATTGTGGGCTATTTTTCCGCATCGTCTGCTGTAAGCAGAACGGTACATAGGGATTACTTGGGTAGTATGTGGGGTCTATATCCCTGTGGCACTCTTTCCTGCCATCTGCCAAATGCTTGGGTCAATTAAAGTCAAACTTAGTAGAACCACTGGCCCAGACGTTATATGGGGTATTCACAAATTGACCCCTAATGACCCCTACAGGACTTCTGACCCATTTTGTAAAATTATTTCTGTGTGGCAAAAATATTATTGTTCAATTACCCATTACTCAATTTATCTCATTATCATGCTTTGAGGTGTCCTATACGTGATAATATCAGATCCTACGCATGATAATGATAAAATTGGATGATTTACGCCCAATATTAATTGTCTCGCTATGAGTTTTAAAATATTGGGCTCGACTGTGTCTCGCCCAATATTTTTGCAACTCGCAGCTCGACCAATTAATTTGGGCTTAATCGATCCAATTTTATATCATACTTGGGCAGAACCAACACTGGCCCAAGACACATGGGATGTACACGGATTGACCTCTTGACTCAACGTGACCTTTCGCCCATTCTCAAACCCCAATGGCAAACAACACTAGTGTTTAACATGGCATGTTCATGCACAGATTGTTTTCAATCTTAACATCTACAGATTGTAATTGAGTATTAAATAATTGTAATAACCTGGATGCATGAGGTGGATGGTTACTAATGTTGCAATGATACATCTGTAATCAACTGTCTTGCTAATACAGGAAAAGTACACAGAAGATGAGGAACTGAACAAGACCAAACCTATCTGGACCAGAAACCCTGACGACATTAGCCAGGAGGAGTACGGTGAATTCTACAAGTCGCTTACAAACGACTGGGAAGATCACTTGGCTGTCAAAGTAAGATTTTTAAATTTGTCAGATTTTGATTTGTGAATGGCAATGCTCATAATTGTGTGTACGTCATAAAAGAAAAGGAATTTTGTAATTTGGGACACCCAATATGAATTGAACGGTAGTGCTGGAAACGTGAAATTTGTCTATCCATTATGAAATAGCACAATCTTGGGAAAATGATCTCAACTTCTGGTGCTTGAACCAGTGGAACAGCTAGTGGATGAGCATTGACACGTACACGGCGCTATTTCCCAGCTTATTTCATAGTGGAATGACTTTCAACAGCCGTTGAATTATCGGAATCAGATCTTGATTATAATTCCAAAATTCCTTATGCAACACAGAAATTGGAGGTTTGCCATTCACAGGTATAGTTTACTAGCCAATTACCAATGCAACTGTGCAAAAATCTCAACATTTTTTTAAAAATTGGGGGCACTCTTTAAAGTATCATTGCTTATTGCAACTCCGACCTTCCAGCACAAACTGCGCCAGGCCGAAATCCCTTGTACTGGTTGTGACTTTGATGCCACTTGCTGGTGCAGAGATTCTGATGGCTTCTGGTGGTGCAATGGAAGAAGAGAAAAGGTTGGTGCAAGGTGCTCTCAGATTCCTGGTACACTTTGCCACTGGCTAGGGCATGTAGTGGACGATATCACAAGAGGACCTCTTTTCTAATGTCCAAGGAATGCGGTGTTCATTACCGACCTACATGTTGTCATGGACTGTTTTAATCCCGTCAGCTCAGTCTTCATAAAAACAGGTTACCAGTTCCTTGGTCCAATTTTGAGGATTCTTGCACCAAAATTTAATTTCCTTGAGTACTGTGTAAAATCTCTTAACAGTACCCTCTGCTTTTCAATCAAGTCCAAGTCTGCCTTGCTTTTCAACACATTAAGTTCAAAAGATCAGTCAAAAGAATGCATTGCCTGGGTTGTATACTGGTTAACCTCTAATGAACTTGTGACCTTTGAAACCCATCTGGTATTTAACCTGTGCTGGGGGAATCTTGCAAGTTTTCACTTGCATTTTTCTTGGGCAGTTGGGCATTTTTCAGAACAGTGGAACCTTGTTCCCCACCCTATACTCTGTCCAGCCGAAGTATGAAGTGTAGCGACGGCGGTGGGCGTTTATACATTGTACCAACTTGTCAGAGCACCGTGTAAGGTAAAAGCATGCTGCAACTGAAAGGCATCACTCGGTATATGCGCTGGTCTTCACTTCAAAGTATGTATTCACCCTTTGTTTCATAGAAATGTTTAGTCTATTGGTCTCATTTGGGGGGGGGGGGATAATTGCCAGAAATTGGGGCCCCAAATAGAAAATGTTCCAAGGTAGTTGCCAGTTTTAAAAATATTGACAAAGAATGAACTAACAGGTGAATTTTCTCCTTGCAGCACTTCTCCGTGGAGGGTCAGCTTGAGTTCCGTGCTCTCCTCTTTGTACCCAAGAGGGCGCCTTTTGATCTGTTCGAGAACAAGAAGAAAAAGAACAACATCAAACTCTACGTACGCAGGGTATTCATCATGGACAACTGTGAAGATCTCATTCCAGAATATCTCAGTAAGTAGACTTTGTAAACTTATTTCAATGACCTATAGAACCACAATATCCGTTTCTGCATTGAAAGTGTGCCATCAGTTTTATGAGAATGGAGGCTAACAGAAATTGTAACCATGCTCTGCAAGCAACATAAATTTGATCACAATGAATTGCTAATGACTTCTGATAAGAAATTTTGAAACATGTAAATTCTTGAATTCACTTATTACCTGTGATGTTGTTGGGCTAGGAATTCAACTTTTTTGTCATCTGCGTATTAAATTTAAAACCAAAAACACAAATTTGTGCAGTGTCTGAGAGCCCTTTTGCTGCAATTCAGAGGTGTCCAGTTTTCTTATGAGTGTGTCATTTTAAAAAGTTCACTAAATATCCAATCTGAGAAATTGATGACCTCTCGGGCAAGGGGTAACATTGGTGGCACATCATCAGTCGACTGCGCAGCAGGCGATCGCAAGTTTCCTCCAGTCACTTCTGTTTTGGGGCAAGTTGGAGATAGCCTTTGGTTGCAACATGTTGTTTGTGTCCCCCAAGAGCTTTTGGATGTAGGAGATATGTTCTCTGTCGGCCTGGCTTCCTCTTGCCATGTGTTGGTGTGTAGAAAGCATATAACCTACTAGGCTCTCCCTCTGGCATCCTTAGAATATGACCAAGAAAAGTAAGCTGTCTCAGTCTTACTCGGTTTATCAGAGGCTCCGTACCTGTAGCAGCATAGATTTTGGCATTTGGGACACGATCAATTTTTTTTTTTTTTTTTTTTTTTCTGCATTGAAAGTGTGCCATCAGTTTTATGAGAATGGAGGCTAACAGAAATTGTAACCATGCTCTGCAAGCAACATAAATTTGATCACAATGAATTGCTAATGACTTCTGATAAGAAATTTTGAAACATGTAAATTCTTGAATTCACTTATTACCTGTGATGTTGTTGGGCTAGGAATTCAACTTTTTTGTCATCTGCGTATTAAATTTAAAACCAAAAACACAAATTTGTGCAGTGTCTGAGAGCCCTTTTGCTGCAATTCAGAGGTGTCCAGTTTTCTTATGAGTGTGTCATTTTAAAAAGTTCACTAAATATCCAATCTGAGAAATTGATGACCTCTCGGGCAAGGGGTAACATTGGTGGCACACCACAAAGTGAATCGCACAAATTCACTTCTAGTATTGAAGGTGTATTTTGCGATATTAGCACCAGTTTTTAATTTATGGTTCACTACGTTAACAGGTGGGAAAAGATTATTCCAAAAATTAGTTGACTCCAAGCTTGCATCTGGTGTTATAACAAATGGCTTGTATCAGTGTCCCGTAGGCCGCTAAAAAAATCAAACTTGTAAAAGAAAACTTGCTATTGGCTATAATATAAGGAAGCATCACACTATGAGTTACAAGCTGTTACAATAAGCTCATCTACCAAGGACAGTTCAGTGGGTTGTACTTGTACATACATTGACGTGAACTGACCTTGTGTAAATTGGGTATCATACATCATACCCAAAAAACCAGGGGTGTATTTTCTAAATACATTGGTGAATGAAAGCTGCTGAACTGTGCCAATTGAATTGAGATTTTACTAGCTCATAGTGAGTAAAGAATCTCCATGTGCTTTAGTGTTCTAACATGAAATAGTATTTATACTAAACCATTATTATTTTACATTCCTTTAGACTTTGTCAAGGGTGTTGTAGACTCGGAGGATCTGCCCCTCAACATTTCCCGTGAAATGCTCCAGCAGAGCAAAATCCTGAAGGTCATCCGCAAGAACATCGTCAAGAAATGCATGGAACTCTTTGCTGAGCTGTCGGAGGATAAGGACAACTACAAGAAATTCTATGAACAGTTCAGCAAGAACATCAAGGTAAGACTGTAAATAAAAATATTGGCAAATAGTTGTTTAATGCCTTTCTTGCATTGGTACTAGATGACTTTCAAACAGTAAAGGGGTGCAAAACATTGAAATGCAATGAATTCTCAATTTTTGTTGCATTATCTGCCCATTACATGATCTGTGTGCCCTTCAAATCTGAAGTGGAACTGGCACAGCACATTTAAAAAATGCGCAGAAGACGAAAGTTTTTGCGTAGTAGATGGTACACAGTGTCTTTTAAGGCAAGTGAGTGCATTGCAGGAGAGTGATTTGCAACTCTTGGAAAGTCATTTTGGATATACATTGCAGTGGTAAATGTTAAATTCACCTCGGACTCCTTAATTTGACATTAGAGCTTCTAGGAGAGCACTACCTTTTTTAAGACAGTGTCTGTTGCTACATAAAGTAGTTTGCCAATAGATTTGGTTATGCTCAATTTGCCAAACCATCTTAAGAGCACTGGGAATAACTAACATTATTTTGTTTTGTTTCTTGTTAGCTTGGAATCCATGAAGACTCACAGAACCGTACCAAGATTGCAGAGCTCCTTAGATATCACACATCACATTCTGGTGACGAGACATGCTCTCTCAAGGAGTACGTAGGCCGCATGAAGGAAAACCAAACACAAATCTACTATATCACCGGTAAGACATGACTTGTTACTGGCACACAAAATTTTCAATTAAAATTAAATGTGTAAATATGTGCCTGAACTGTATTTTAAACAAGACTGCCAAGAAAACATGCTTTAGTATCGTCCCTACGGAATGTATACTGTGAATACTCGAAGTCTGAAGTTCTTTCAGGTCGATCACCGATTAGTCGGCTATTTTTATTATGTCCGGAGTCATGATCTTTGATAGAAGTGGCTACAATTGGCTAGCCGTTTACAACATGTAGTTCATTCATCAAGGTTCAAGGCAGGGCTTAAAGTTACTATAACAGCATACAACCTTTTGAAAGAATTTTTTGCCATTACGGTACAAGGACATCTCATTTAGACATGTTCTACCGGTCGGTCAATGTTTTTTGATGAAAATTCAACCAATCAGCGACAAGCTCGTATCAAACTTCTCCAGACTTTGTTGGCTGAGTATTCGCAGTATACATGCCCATAGGGCCATCCACCAAGTACTGGGAACAAGACTAATCTTTGTTCAATTTTCTTAAAGGGGGATGGCCCGATTTAAGTATATGAAGTTTTCATCTTGATTGAATGGCCTTCACCCCAAAATCCCATCTGTAAAGTTTCGCGCCGATATTTCAATCCGTTTTGGTTTTGAGAGGTAAAAACGTGATTTTGTAAGCCCCATAGAGTACTCTGTAAAATTAATATTGGTCGACCAAAATGGGGCAAATTTTCGCTCATAACTACCAAACCAAACATCCTTTAGCCCTAAGATTTCACAGGGTAAATGAGAAAAATAGTAGCTTTCTTCTGATACCAAAATTTTTACCACTTCCGGTAAAATCCGGGGTTCTGGGGACGAGGCTATTCGCGATCGGGCCATGGCCCTTTAAGAACCATTTGCCGATGTAATTGAGAGAGGGTGCAATTGTCCTTGTATTACAAAACAAGACCGGAGAAAAATTTTAAATTTGCTTTTAATTACACCCAAGAGGTACTTGCCTCTATCACTGAAGTTTGTGAAGTTACTGTTATCTTTAGGTGTCCAAGGTAGCCGGAACACCATGGTCCAAAATTAGCCTTTTGGTGGCTCTTCAAATGTGTATGAAACCACTGGAAGACCACAGCAGCACATTCCACTGCAAATCTGGCAATGATAAGACTCTTTAAAAAGTAGTTAAAGGACTTTATAATTTGATCTCTCATCCTTATTCCACAGGTGAATCCAAGGAACAAGTTGCAAATTCAGCATTTGTAGAAGGCGTCAAGAAGCGTGGCTTTGAGGTCCTCTATATGGTAGAGCCAATCGACGAGTACTGTGTGCAACAACTCAAGGAATACGATGGCAAGACGCTGGTTTCTATCACCAAAGAAGGTCTGGAACTGCCAGAAGATGAGGATGAGAAGAAGAGAAGGGAGGAGCTGAAGGCCAAGTTTGAGAACCTATGCAAAGTTGTCAAGGACATCTTAGACAAGAAAGTAGAAAAGGTTGGTACCGCAAACTGGTTTACTAGTTACATAGGTACATTTAGGTGTTATAATTGCCGAAACTTGCAATGGTTTGCAGCATCCATCGCTACAAACTCAAAAAGCATCCTATTTTTGGAAGATTATCCTTATAAAATCTCCCACTCATGGGAGAATCATTAATTTAGCCTTTGCTGACTATAAAAGAACCATGTTAGGACATAAGCACTTCGCGGTATGTTGCTTCAATACATCATACAATAGGACCCATAAAAGGACAAAACCTTCAAGTAACCCAATAGCTGTACTTCCTCCAAGTAGCATAATAGTGCTTGATTAGATTTGCATTCATGAGGGGAAAGTTCCTTAAAAGGAAATGCAAAAAACTAAATTAAACTCTTTGATTAAATATTTTTGTTTAATTTGCACTTGATTGGTTGTAGAACATCTGCCAAGAATGTTTCAAAGGCTTATTAGGCAATCAAAACAAGAGAAAACCAAGAACAGTTTGAACTACTTTCGTAATCATCCCCATGGATAGTTAGGAAAAGCTTGATTTTCTGTTGTGCAAGACAGATGATACAAATAATCTTAATGATCTTGTTACATAACAATTTTTGGATTTCCTTAATATGCAAAAACCTGGGTTAAAAAAAAATGGGGTTGCTTATGATTTAGGCCACTTTCTTTTTGGAGGGGAGGGCAAACTTTGCAGCCAAATCTTTTTGACCAAAAGTCTCAAACCTGGAGAAATGGTAATTGTATGTTCACAATTTTGTAACTTTGTATGCCAGCAGCAAATGCAAGAATGATGATAGCACTGGGTAATGATATACCATGATTCACTTTGACATGGCCATTATCTGGTCCTGACTTGCTTGCTGAAGGGTTTCTGTTTCTGTTATGGTAACTTCCCTTTGGGAAACTCGGCAATATAGACAAAGCTACATCGCGCCAAGCTGGTATGACCAATTAACATTTTTTTAAGAAACATTTTAAGTCTGGAAAGACCACAATGATGTGGTTGATTTCGTAGATGGCAGAATTTTACTCTAGGGTTCTGTATTAAAAGTGGAGACAACGGCGGAGCTGTGGTTCGAACTTGGCAACCCTGGAATTAAAATTCTAGGGCTTAGACCCAATCATGTTCACAATTTTGTAACTTGCTATGCCAGCAGTGAATGCAAGAATGATGATAGCACTGGGCAATGATATACCATGATTCACTTTGACATGGCCAATTATCTGGTCCTGACTTGCTTGTTGAAGGTTTCCTTCAAAGGCTTTCGTTTTGCTGGTTTCAATATTTCTCCAAGTTTGTGGATGAGTTGCCATTTCTTGGATGACTAATTTGTGCATTGGAATGGCTATTTTTGAAGGTTCTGAAAACATGGTTTCCTGAGGCACCTTTAAGCTTTGTAACTGGGGGGGGGGGCATCTTTGGATAGGGAAATCAAATCCATGTGTATGCTGCCGTAATGAGCAACCTATAACTTAGGGTAGGATCGAGTGTATGTACGTACTATGTACATGTTGTAATTAACCATTTTCTGCTTTTATTTTACAGGTCACAATATCAAACAGATTAACAGTTTCACCCTGCTGTATAGTCACGAGCACATACGGCTGGACAGCCAACATGGAGAGGATCATGAAGGCACAGGCACTTAGAGATACAAGCACTATGGGTTACATGGCAGCCAAGAAACACTTAGAAATCAACCCTGAGCACCCCATCATGGAGTCTCTCAGACAGAAGGCAGAGGCCGATAAGAATGACAAATCGGTTAAGGATCTAGTTATGCTGCTCTATGAAACGTCACTCCTTGCCTCCGGTTTCACCTTGGAAGAGCCACAGACGCATGCAGGACGTATTCACAGGATGATCAAGCTTGGACTCGGTAAGAAATAGTGCATACAAAATTCAAATTTTTCTTCCATAGCACGAACCTGTTTGTGGCTCTCTGATGAATCTGGCAGTAATAATATTCAGAAAAATTGTTCCAGGAATGTGTTTTTGTACCGATTTACATTAAAGGTGCATTTTAGCGTATGGTTCAATAGATATCTTGAGAAAAGAATATTCCAAAATTTGGTTGATTCTGGTGATGCATTTTGATGTTATGAGCAAAATGCCCATATGGTATCATTTATGGACAAAAAATTACCAAATTACAAATTATTTTAGCTTAACTGCTGGCACAACGCTGTGAATTGGGTGTTTCCATAAATTAGGGTACCAACTTGTGACATTTTGAGTGAAAAAAGACAACAAAATTTTAAGGAGGATCTCAATTTCTTGAACAAATATATGATAATACCATTCCTCATTAAATAACAATCAAATTAGTCAAAAGTACTTTCAAAAACTTAAAAATATTGTAATAAAACTGCATTCCGGTTCCCCGTGTAAAGGGACACCAAACCAATTTTCTGATTTTTTAAAGATAATTTCATTACTATGTGATGTATATAGTTGTATACGTACATTTTGGTTATTTGAGGGGGCACAATATTTTTTTTTTTGACAGCTGTCTTTATTGAAATATGTGATTCATATACATTACTGCCTGCCACTCAATGGCCTATATGTACAAATTACAATATATCATTGAGGTGGATAACCAAGAAGATATTTAAAGAAATCATGGGGAAAAAGATACAAAATTAAATCATTAACAAATGCCACATTTGCCAATTTTTAATAAATTTATGAACAGTAAGAGTGCAGTCCGCTTGGTACTTGAACACTTTATAGTAATATTGGATTTCTTTCTTGCAAGTTTCCAAATTTGGGTGTTTTTCCATCACTTTTGCCCCGTAAATGTTGAATTTTGCAATTGTTAATATCGGTGTTAAATCATGTTTTCAACCAAATAGAACTAACAGTGAAGACATGTATTATTTTTAAGTTGGTCTTACTTTCTTTCCATTTTCCAAAATCATCCCAGAATTGCACAATATAACATGGCAATCTGCAAAAAGATGCCGTATTGATTCGGGGTCTTTCTTACAAAAAGTACATATAGATTATTATCTCTGATATTCATTTTTAACAATAGAGTATCAGTATTTGTAGCAATGATACAATGATTAATTTGTACTGAAACCACCTCAACTTAGTATCAGTCGTAAACTTAAAATTCAAAAAACATACATCTTTCCAATCATTATCTTGGATAGTAAATTCCGTTTGCCACTTGCTTGTTTTACTTTTCCTTTTTAGTGTCATTACAAATGTAACATAGAATATTTTACAACCTTTGCTTTGTTTGAACAATATCTCGACATTACTTGGGCGAAAGGGGGTTTTCACCTTGAAAGTATTAAATTTATCAAGTTCAAAATTAACTTGAATTGATCTTAAAATGCCATTATACTCCAAGAAATTGGTTTTTACCACATATAGATTACTAAATTCTTTAATAGACATGAATGATCCATCTTCTCTCAATAAATCATTGACAAAGAATACCAATGAGCATGATCAACCGATTTACCATCAATTTTAATTCTGTCATTCCACCAAGGTACTGTCTAGCAATCCGATTGAATCAATGTTACTATTATTAACAGTGTTTAGAAATAGCGCCCAAGAAAATAAAGTGTACCAAAATGTATTACGCACTGTCTTTCATTTTGTTAAATCGGAAGATACCAAAACTATAGATGTCATTACTTACTGAGTTTGTACAAAGACGAAACAATTTAACCCATTTTTGCTCACCACCTATAACCCTTCGAATCCAGTTTACCTTCAATGCATTAATATGCATTTCAACATTTGGCATTTTAACACCACCATTCTCATAATTTTGTGAAATTGATCTCTTTTTACTTTGTCAGGTTTTCCCTTCCATATAAATTTAAAAATCTCATTTAAAATCTTTATTTGGATTTGGTAACATTTGAGCCATGTAACTTAGTTTGGGCAATACTAATGATTTCACTACAACCACTCTACCCAAAACAGTCAAATTTCTTTTACTCCAGACTGACATAAGCTTCTTCATCAAAACATAAGATTTTTCATAATTTTCATTAACCATTTTAACAATATTTGTACTGAAAGCAATTCCTAAAAAGTCAAAACTACCATCAAATTGCCATTTTATTTTCAAGTTTTTACAAATTGTAGTATTTCTGTTGGATCCAATCCACACAGTTATTATTATATTAATAGTACAAATGGTCATGCCTGCATATATAAAACAATGTGTTTTCAAGCACAAGGGTAGCGGCACACCATTTGGTGTCCCGTTTACACGGGGAACCACAGATCGCCACAGGATATTTAAAAGGTTTTAGATACACTGTCTTTACAAACTTTGCTTTGTTTAAAACAAATGTTGAATTTCTCTTGAACCAGGTATTGACGAGGAGGAACCAGTAGCAGATGAGGCAGCAGAAGAGGAGATGCCACCCCTGGAAGGAGATGCCGAAGATGCATCAAGAATGGAGGAAGTTGATTAAATATTCAAAGCAGCTGAACTCCATGAATGGACTATAATGTATCAACACTCCTGGAAGAGGGAGAGGCGTGTTTGAAATCTTTTTGTACATGTATGGCTACATTCCTTGAAATAAACCAAACAAACATGACGGGAAAGGAAAAACGGGCGATTTCTGTACTACAGGATTGTTGATACAAACATTAAAGGGAACTTGATATTTTGTGACTTTGACTAGTTCTGTCTCTTCAGTGCAGTTCAATTACCAAATTCTACGCAGCTGTAAAAGAATTGCACTTCAGGAGACCAACAACTTGACGGGTTTCCAAAGAAGGGTTTCCTTTTCTGGAGACCAACAACTTGACGGGTTTCCAAAGAAAAGTTTTCTTGAATTATATTGTGCAATGAGGTTGTTGCTTTTTGTATTTTGTAGATTCAGATAGCTGCCATTTGCTAGTTACAGACATGCGACAAAGAAAAGCTTTGATGCAAAGTAAAATGCTAATCATTAGAGTTGATGCCCTGGTATCCATCTGCCGATTTGGATATACAAGGGGTTATGATCAATTAAAGACATGGCAAAGCTTATGGTGCATACGGATTATTTTCATTAGTTATTCAGATGTTGCATCTTAACAAGCCAACTGAATGCTGTAAAAGGTGCTAGACCTATTGAGTTAAAGAAATGCAAGTTTTGCGACAGGGACATCAATTGTTTAACATTTATGCTGGTTATCATTGAAACTGAAGTGTAAGCAAACTTGATATACATGTGGGATTAGCACAACTGCTATCGCTATCCATGCGTCCAATTTCAAAAGCAAAAACTTGGATTTCTGCTGAAAACTACTCTGAATGGTAATAGTGAGAGCTAGACACTTGAATCAAAAGGAAAGGTACAAACTGCAAAGGCTTTTGGAATGAAGGATTAAGAAATCTCCATAATCGAATAAAGGTGCCATATTTCAAGTCCCTTAATGTGATCAGCCATCTCAAGAGCAAGAAATGTGAAGTTGTGCAACTTTTGTACATAGGTAGCCAATATTTTTATTTACATTTTTATAGCTATTTTTTACAGTGCCATAAAACTTGTGTGGGAAATTCTATAAAAATTATGTTAAACATCTTTCAACATTTACTTGTTTTTCAGTAAAAACAACATAAGGATAGCTATTGCATGTAAAAGTCTGCAGCACTGTCCTTTCCGTTTCAGTAGTATTGTCAGTGTTCTGGTTGTTAAGCGTTCAGAAAACTTGGTGGCAAAATATAGCAACACTGCCATAATTATTCGGATGCCGGTTTCACAAAATTGGGAAATACAAATTTATGTGGAAATCCATGGTTAATATCGTGAAAAAAATGTTCCACAATATGCAAAATCTGAAATGAAAAAAAAGCCTGGAATTAAGCGAGTAAAAATTGTTGAAAAAGTACTTAAAACTTGGTTTACTTCTGGAGCCTTGCAAATTTCACAGCATATTTTTTGCAAGAGCATTTAAATCTTGGTGAAAAATCAAATACACATTCTAGGAGAACTGGACTATCAGTGCAGGGCAAGTGTAATCTGATTCTCCAAAATTTAAACTGCTTGATGGGTTCCTAGGTTTTAGCAATATTTAGGAAATTGCGACTAGCGTCTCTGCATGTAGAATGAGCGGAATATACAGTTTCAACATTCCGCTGTTATCAAAGATCTGATAAATGGATCTGTTTGCTTTTTTACTTTGCTTTTGGTCGTAAACATTCTAATCCATAACATAAGTAATGTCAGAGAAATGAATCAAAACTTCTGCAAAACGGATTTTCCGGTTCTTGCCGATTTCCTGGGCATGACCGAATAAACTAATATGTAGAGTTTCAGTTCTACTAGAAGTGTTAAAATGACGTTTCTGAAATATCTTGTACAAAATGTGTATTTAATTGTGGGATTCCTGCCATGCAGTATTTTAATATGCAGCTTGTTTGCGCAAGTTTGTATTTGCAACCCTAGAAAACATATCACCCCATGTAGATAAAACAAAGTAGATTGTTAATTAACTAAGCACTCTGAATAGCGCTTTGTTTACGAATCAGTAAAACATGTTCTAGGTAGACCAAAGTGCAAGATGAACAAAATGTGTTATCAAGTGCAAATATATGGACTGTATTGCTAAAAATTAGATCATAAAATTCTGGTGCACATGTATGCTGGTCCCTGACCCAATAACACTAGCAAGATCGCTTTGAAAGTGCAAAGTAGTGGGTTTGTATGCCTTAAATTGCGTAGTTTGAAAAGTAATTGCTCATTTTAAGCTTTCCAGAAGTGCGTACGCATACAAGGTGTATTTGTTAACTAAGCAAAGTAATGAGCTAGGCTAACATCCCAGGACCACATTCCCAGCACCCAGTAGGCCTAGCTTGATCTTTCTCTCGTGTGCGTGATTAAGCAAATGTGATTAGTTACACTTTGAGCTAATCAAGATTAAAATATCTTTGAATTGTACAGCGTGTACAGGGTCGTTTTTAATATCTATTCCAATCTTGGTGGTTATTCTCTGGACTGATTCTATAATACTGTGCATCTTTCCCTCATGCTTGTACTTGTTCTCAGGTTTCCTGAAATGCATACATGTGCAAATTAAATGTTGCCCACTTCAAAAGGAGTTAAGGCATGTATGGTACCGACGTAAGAAAATTGCCTCAACATTCTCATATTTTGTCATTCTACATAGCGTAAAGGAAGACTAAATATAGTAGGATGTTTTGTGTCTGAATGTAGAGTGCATTATGTAATGTTTTGTATTTATTGATCCAGAAGCAACCAAATATTGAAGAAAATAAAGTTTAAAAATGAAAACAAAATGGCTTGTTTTGAGATTTTTAACTAATTTGTTCTCCACGTAGGCAAGGATGAATATCTGGAGATGGCCAGTGCAAGCAAGTGTTAAAAAATGCACTTGGCCATTAGCACAGTGCTCTTGCCAATTGAGCTAACAAGCCAGGTTTGGTAGGAGCGATGCAAGTCAACTATAGATGGTTAGGTCCGAAAGGTATCCATCACTTTCCTAATGGATAGCCATCAGAACGGTGGTATATTTATTAATTGTATAAGAGCACTGTGCTAGTAATGTGGAGGTTTGCCGGTTCCAGTTAGGCCAAGCGCACTTTTTCTTCCCAACGCTTGTGTTCTCTTGCCATCTCCAGGGAAAGATTAATAAATATTCAGAATTGCTTGTATGTAGTTGGTTATGGCCATGGGCTTCAGCATCCGTATTGCATTTCGGGATTAGTCTGTACGGCTAGCTAATGGAGACCCTTATTTGAATAGTATGACAACATGGGGACATCGGCAATTTTCAAAATGGTTCCATCTTGATCTTTGACCCTTGAAACATCGGTCCAGACACCATATTTCATTTATTAACCGTATTGGTTGAGATATATGAAAATTCTCGATAGTGGCAATAAATTTCGGATTTTTTTTATTTTTTTTATTTTTTTTATTTTTTTTATTTTTTTTATTTTTTGCAAAATAAGTGTAATTTCCAGTAACGGTCATTTAGATTTGAATGTTACCAGATGGTCTTAAAGGCACTAACAGTGATTTGCTAAATTAGAAAATCAAAAAAAAAATCGAATTTGTCAGTGTCTGTTACAAGTATAGGTATCCTAACATACCCTACAAATGATAGGGACCAGAAGCAACCTAATAAGGGCAAAATCTGAATTTTTAGTCATTACTCTCCGTACGGGCACTTGCTACAACACATAATTGAATGGAGATTAGTGTCTTTGAAAACTGCATAGTCCAATAAGTATGTTTTAATTTGCTTTTTAACCCATCTCTTTAAGATAAATCGTTTCTGAGAAATCCTTGCTACAAGGATGACATACCGTAAACATGCCTTTCAGCAGATAGCCTGGAATATAGTCTAGATACGCAGTTCAATTTATTCGGCAAATATACAAAAAATACAGGATAGACAACCCCGGAGGGCTTATTTACGTCGGTAGCCCTTGTTAACCAAGTTACAATAATACGTATAAGAAAAGTTTGATCAATCATATATAAATACTATATGTATCAAGTAGGGCAGAAATTGCACTACATTCACCGCACCCACCACACATCACGAACTATAATTTATCAATAGAAAAGTGCACGTCATATGGGGCGGTAGCGGAGGGTATAATGCAACCATGCCCGAGCAAGAAAATGTACAACATAAAGGTGATGCACATAATCTAATACAGATGATACATTGTGATATAGAAGTAGTTTTGATTAATCAAAAACAAAAGACAATGGCAACGGAAGAAAAGTGGAAGAAAGAAACGAAAAGAAGAGGATAACTAGAAGCCGATTGTGCTTTAGAAAGCACGAGTATATCATATGGTGGCAATTTGCTGACCACTGACGAACTTTGACCCCAGGCTGTATACACCACATACGGGCCTTAGGGTAGTGTTTCTTCTGGCCAACTCCAGTGATTATAGCAAGTGATTTGTGGCGCTAGAAGGAATTTATAGATTTTCAAAGAATGCCCCTTTAATTGGGCCATGTGACCTTTGACCACAATCTGTCTACACCCCATATGGGCCCTCGGTCAGGAGTTCTTCTGACCAAGACTGGTGATTATAGCTATTGATTTGTGGCATAAACAGCAAAAAGGAGGGTTAGAGGGACTGACCTGTAATGACCCCTGTGTGACCTTTAACCCCAGTCTGAATACCAAATATGGGCCTTGGGTCAGCGGTTCTTCTAACCAAGTCTAGTGATTGTAGCAATTGATTTGTGGCAGAAACAACAAAAAGGAGGGTAAGAGCGACATGACCTGTAATGACCCCTGTGTGACCTTTGACCCCAATCTGTAAGCACCCCATATGAGGGCTTGCATCAGCGGTTCTTCTGACCAAGACTGGTGATTATAGCAATTGATTTGTGGCATAAACAGCAAAAAGGAGGGTTAGCGCGACATGACCAGTAATGACCCCTGCATGACCTTAAACCGCAGTCTGTGAACATTCCATATGGGCCTTGGGGCCGCGGTTCTTCTGACCAAGTCTTGTGATTGTAGCTATTGATTTGTTGCAAAAAAGCAATAGCAAAGAGGAGGGTAAGATCGCGACCTGTAGTGACCCCTGCATGACCGTTGACCCCAATCCGTAAACCCCCTATGGTGCTTGCGTCGCGGTTAAACTTCTGATGAAGACTGGTGAACTATAGCAGTATGCTTTGTGGCAGAACAGCAAAAAGGAGGGTTGTGCTACCTGACCTGTATGACCCCTGCGTGACCTTTGACCCCACTCGGTAAACATCCCTATGGGGCTTGCGTCAACGGTAAGGTATAAGGCACTCAATCAGTTGACTCTTTAAAACAACATTAGTTTCACGCTTTTTCCGTTATCGTCTATGAGCCCCGGACTGTTGTTCCCGACACATAACTATATCTGCTTTCACACCGGTCCCGGGTGAGCACTATAGTCCGGCGGGAGCCATAATAAAGAGACACGAGGACAATTTCAGGGAAGAAGTGTCCCAATTTTTGTTTGAACACGATTTTTTTCCACTGTGCAAAGTCATTCGATTGTTGTACTTTGTATTACATTCATAAGCCCCACCTTGTAACTTGTTAGTCAAAAAAATCATCTTCTGGCCAAATTGATGTTCTCAGTTTGTCCCTAGATAAACCGTCTCTATTTGCAGATTCATCAGCCTGATTTCACTTGTAGTAGGATCAAAATAGACATATACCCACACTAACCCCAAAAAAATTGCAACAGAAGGTTTCTTCGCATTTTCTGGTAGTATAAGTCAGTTTATTAATATTTCAACAGTTGCAAAAATCGAAGTCCCAGAAAGTGTTCAAATTAGGACATAAACAAATGGCCGCCATCCGCCATTTTGAAAAACAATAAATCCTCAAATCTCTGGCAATAAATGAGCTGAAAAGAACAAAACATATGTGTGTCATTTCCTACTATTCTAGCATAAAAAATCCAGTACAATGGGTTTTATAAGTTATGAATATCAACCTTAACCTCAAAATCCAAATATGCCCGCCATTGCCGCCATGTTTGAAAAGTAAATTATTGTATCCTCTGGTGCCGGATGGCCAAAGACAAACAATATATCATTTCCTTACAATTCTAGCATTACAAATCCATTCAAAATGGGATTTATTAAGTTGAGATATCATCTTGGACTCTAAATCCAATATGGCTGCCATCTGCCATTTTGAAAAGTATGAATCTTTCATCTCGGATACCAGATGGGCAAAAAATTAAAATAATTAAAAATGTTATTTTTTGATTAATTGAGGTATAAAATCATTGAGATGTTTTTTTTTTTAAAGTGATTTTAGTGGCTATTTGTCCAAAAGCTGTAAATAAGTTCTCCTAAGTGAGTATACAGTGGATGTGTTTTGGGTGACATCTTTCAGGTTTTATAACCGAGAGCAGTTACGGCAACTACCCTCTTCCACCGCATGTTCTCTGAGGAGGCTCCTGAACTACCCTTGCCAACCGATGCCTAAAACTCAAGAGTATAGACCCTCGTCTCCGGCGGTCAGTACATTGACCTCGCAGTTGAGACCCCAAGATATAACATGGTCAGCCATCTAAGATCATTTATTCCTTCAAATGTCCACATCTGGAATGCCCTTCCTGAGTACATTCCAGCTACTATCATCGGGCCGACGTAAAAAAGGAGGTCAATCGCTATCTCGGCACCAACCGCATCAGTGGTTTCTAACAGATGTTAGTTTCTGCTGTCAATGCCCTGGTATGCCTTTTACATTAAAAAAATAAGTGTGACCATTGAGCAGGGACACCATTGCATTGCACTTCACATTCTTTCGATCAGGATCCAGATTTGGCACAAAACACTACGAACAAGCTCGTACACAGGTCACCATGAATCTCTTTGAAGAAAATGACTTCTTGCCAACCATACATATTTATGAAAGTATATCGCAACCTGAAAATACAAGGCAACAGCAGATTAGCGCAATGTTATTCACTGAATAAGTTCTTCAGAAGTTAATATCATACCACATATTAGGTTTCCTTCTTGTCCCTCTGCCCAGACCGAAAGTAAAAGGTGTCATTACAGCCCTCTTCTGCTCAGGGAGAAGAAGTATCAAGAGATCTGTAGTCGTCGCCAATCTGGATTTTTTGTACTTTACATTAATGCCCATGGGGACTGGGCCTTTTTTGCTTATCAACACTGCATCTCCTCGCATATATTACTTGGCAGTGCCTCCCTGTATGCTTCAGTCACCAATAGTTTAATGAGATCCTGGTACCCAGATCATTTGAAAGAATGTCTTATTTTTCCAGCAAATTTGTTGCATTTGCTGTCTACCTAGTTTTGCGATCCTAGTACTGCCGATGTTCATGTATGTTGCCTTTTGTGTTTAGTTCAACTTTGAAAGTTGCATAAATTTCATACCGTCACCTGGAAAGAGACAAGAATGACTTGTCCAAGCTTGCAGCCAAGTTTGACCAGCATTCTCCATTAACAAGAAAAAGCCCTTGAGAAACATTTGCACCGGGATAATGCCTGTGGGATGTCAATGCACAGATCTGTTCCAAGTAAGTCAAAGAATGATACAGCAAACAATGAAACACCTCCACTTCTAATAAACTACAAACGGAAAGCTAAAGTTAAGACCCTTGCATCTCTCCTCGGGCTGTCAAGTTAACCGATATGACCGCTCTGTTATTTCAAATATTCCTGTTTAGTACGCACCATCTGTAGAACGTCTTTAGATACGGTGCTTTGTCAGGAACTGTCGCCACTCCACCAACCATTTTTTAGGCCAAGTGTGTTTTATGTCAGCAGATTAGAGCACAATTTCTGTGGCCATTTACAAACATGTGTCCTTGTCAGAGGCTGCTGCCCCTGAGACAGTGCCAAAGACTGATCACTATTTGTTGATGGATGTTCTCTTTTGCATCGCTTGATGTCCAGAGAGATCACCATAGTTTACTGCAGCTGATTGATTATGCCTGTTTCACGGTTGACCCATTATGACAAAGCATCCGTTTGTGTCTTTGATGGATACCCTGGTGAACCAAACACAAAGACAGACACAGGACGTCGCAAAACTAGTCGCAAATAAAGTAGACAAATCAAATGCGACAAATTTTGCGGAAAACAACGAATGCAGATGTTGATATAGCAAATAACAGCGAGTTACCATGGCTAATTTGGTCACAACCCAAATGGGAATCCACCGTCTGTTGATACTACTTCTCCAATATGCAGAAGAGGGCTGTATGACCTTTCCTTGGTCTGACAGACACAAGAGAAAACATGTGTATGATATCAATCTTCTGAAGTGCTTATTCAGTGATTACATTTTCTCCATCTGTTCTTGCCGAATGCATTTTCAGGTTTGCGATACTACTTCAAGAATATTTGGGTTGGCAAAAACTCTGTTTTTCCTCACATCTCATGGGTACCCATGTGTTACGAGCTTGTTCCAGCGTATTTTGTACTATCAATATGCTCCTGAATCATAGGAAGATGAAGGCTGCAACCCATGTGTCCCTGTTCAAGTGATCAACAATCAGAGATCTTTGAAATCATTACGCTACAGATACATTTACAAAAAAGTTTCACAACTGGCTTTGTGACATTCATGCAAAACATGACTCAGGTTAACCAGTTCTCGATCTCCGAAGATGATGATGAACTGAAGAATAAATAGTAATAGTTAATATAGTTGGTCGATCTCATTTACTGCAAACAGTGTTTCGGCCACATTTTTGTGATGATGAGGTAATAATGTGAAATTGTTTTTTCTGTTTACAGAATTTCACAATTACTGTAAGAAGATATGTGATATGTTTATTTATAGCTCCTATTCCTACAATTTTCGACAATGTCACTAAAAATTTTTTATTGAATAGATTTCTAATGCTGGAATTAATAGAAAAATGACATCTCATTGGTTTCATTTTTATGGCCCCAGACCCGTGGCCCATTTATAAGACATCATGTGTTCTCAAACTTTTACAACCACCATCTTCATGTATTTCTTATGTTCCAATTAATAAAAATTGTCATTTTGGGGGCCCTGTGTTACCAGAAATTTGTACTTTTGAACATAGTGGAGGGTGCCATATTGGATTTAGAGGTCAGGATGATATCTCAACTTCATAAAACCCATTTTAATGGTTTTGTAATGCTAGAATTAGTAGGAAATGACACCTTGTTTGTCTTTTTGGCACATCCGGTACCGGAGATACTAGAATTTGTACTTTCCAAAATGGCGGATGGCAGCCATATTGGATTTAGAGGTCAAGATGATATCTCAACTTCATAAAACTGATTTTAATGGATTTGTTATGCTTGAATTAGTAGGAAGAGACATCTTGTTTGTCCTTTTAGCTCATTTATTGCCAGAGATATGAGGATTTATGTTTTTCAAAATGGCGGATGGTGGCCATTTTGTTTATGTCATAGTTTGAACACTTCTGGGACTTCGATTTTGTGCAACTTTTGATATATTGTTAAGCTGACCTTAATCTACCAGAAAATGCCAAAAAACCTTCTGTTGCAATTTTTTTGGGGTCATGTGCTATCTTTACTCTACTATTGGTGCATTTGGTGTATATCTGGAGATGCTTTGCACGAAGATAACACACCTCAGCAAGGAGCTGTTTCTCATTCAGGCCTTCTAAAACATGCATACTCTTTTGTGTGACAGACCCAGAGTGTGATTTATATGTATCCAATAACTTAAGGAATTTCACAGACTTTCTTTAAGATGATAGTTTGCAAGCATTCTTCACAGTATGAATGAAATTTCTTTCTAATTGCTTCACATTTGTTGCCACCTCCTCAGAGGTCCTTGCCCACTTCTATCTTGATCTCTTTTCATTTGTCGACTGCTGGGTGAACACAGGATCAACAAGCAACTTGTTGGTCAAGATTGGACAATTCCATGCACTTTTATTCCTTATTTGATTTTATAAGTGATGAGTTAATTTCACCACTCTCTGACTCCATCTGCCTACAGTTGTAATAAAGAGACACGAGGATATTTTGAGGAAGTGCCCCTAATTTTGTTTGAACCCGATTTTTTTGCATATTTGGAGCGCTTATACCAATGTATCAGTCACACCTGAAATGAATAAACCAAATACGCCGTTGTTATGTAGGATCATTAAGATATGATGATTTAGAATTTTCTATCGTGCACAACAGAAAAACCATGCTTTCTATGGTGATGATTGCGATAGCAGGCAAGTTAAAAACAGTGTTTTAGTTTTCTTTTTTGTTTGTCTAATAAACCTTCTAAACGTTCTCGTTAGGTATTTTACCAATGATCAAGTGCAAATTGAGAGATAATTGTATCCTAAAATAATCTCCTGTCCCTTTAAACAGCTTGTAGGCATGCAAATAGACACCTGGTATCCACAACCCAATTTACAGTACTGTGCCTTTTTGTATGAGATTTAGAAGAGTGATTTGAAAGAGGGGTGAGTGTTTTACATGTACCTGTACCAATGTACAATACATTTTTAATTAAAGACATACCAACTTTTGAAAACATTCTTTGCATGATCCATGTATAACTCTTCCAAACTGATATCTGTTCTGCATGTGGTAAGCGTATGTGATTGAGCATGTTGGGTTTATAATAGTGCCCATGGTGCTTTTACGGTATGGAGCTAAATCAGCTAATGGTAAACTAAATAAGGCTTATAGTTGAACCCAAACTGTACTAAGTTTCTACGAAATCATTATGAGCAAAATGAAATGTAACTTGAGAATTTGGATCAAGGCCAAGCTTTCTGTTAGTCCATGAGCCAAGCAAATTGTCGGTATCCTGAAAGGGGACAAAACAACACTTATTATGCAGTATCAGTATACCATGGCCTACACAAAAATGCATGATAGCATTTCTGGAATGGTAGCTATAGCCAGGTAGGGGGTAACCAAGATTTACACGGGGGAAAATTTAAATTGCTTCAATCATGTTGAAAAGTATACCACATTATTTGTAAGGATTCCAAAAAGGTATAGTTTGTACTAACTACAGCCTAAAGTTTTGGAGTTATATGCTAAAAACAGCAAAAATCAATAAAAAGGGCCATTTTGAGTTGTACAGGGGTCAAATTTCAAAGTTGCTCTGATTTGGATAAAATATGGCACATATTATTGGTGTGGAGCTCATAGATTAAAATAAGGAATATAGTTTTGACTGTCTAAATACTTAGTTACCAATGTAGGAGGAAACAAATGTCTACGTCCATTGTATTCAATATGGGGCTTGACCTTGTTTCCCCCTACTTTTGTAACTAAGCATTTGAGACACTCAAAACTATTCCTTATTTGAATCTATGACCTCCACCAAAAATTTGAACCATTTTGCATCCAAATCGGCGCAACTTGATAATTTGACCCTTGTACAACTGAAATTTAACCTTTTTGACCTGTTTTTGCTGTTTTTAACCTTAACTCCAAAACTTTGGGTTGTAGATAGTACAAACTATACCTTTTGGAATCCTTAGGCCTATGGTTGGACAAATGATGTGGCATACTTTACAACATGACCGGATCATTTTTAAAAATTATATTGTTTTCCATTGTGGCCCTTTAATCTTTAATTGTCCCCTACCTGGTTATAGCTACCATTCCAGAAATGCTATCATGCATTTTTGTGTATAGAGGACAGTGTACTGAGGCTGAATAATAAGTATCGTTTTGTCCCCCTTCAGGATACCAATTTGGCTAAAATTTCCCGATGGCTTATAAAGAACTATGTGCTTTAGAATAGCGCTATACAAGTGAGCCAACCAAGCAGTGGCGCGCTTTTCAATATGATCTAATAATGTTCTAAAGAAGTTCGTTTGTGCCGAGAGTCCTTGAGAAGGTGTCTCAGTCCGACAACTGCCTAGTTCTGTTGGTGGCACCAACGTTCTTTGTTCCATTAAAGTGTGCCTCAGAATTGCATTTAGGAATAATTTCGTGTCATATTTGATCTAATTCACTGTATCAGTACATCCAAGACGGTCTAACATTAATATATTCTTTGGCGTGTTTTAATGAAATTGCTAAACATCTTTTAATTTATTTATTATTTATTTGTGCTTTCTTTCCACAGGGTAACAACATTAAGTGTTTACACTGCTTTTCAAGTTGGCCCTGATTTACATGAGAATTTAAAATTACACTATACAATGTACATGTACATTATCTACAAATTTTACAATATTGATAATGATGATAATGTGTATTTTTAACGCGCGACATATCCACGTAAACATGCTCAAGGCGCTGTGCGGCAGCGATGAAAGGCGCTCAGCACATCAGAGAAACCATAATAACGGAACAGATTTATGCCAAGAATTATTAAAGGAATGAAAATATGCATGCATTAGAGTGAACAGTAAAAGTAATTTACGTGGCAAGAGAAATGCTTACAGGATGTTTTTAAACTGCTTTGTTGTAAAATTGTCAAAATTTAGACGCACATTGTGAGGAAGGGTATTCCATAAGATAGCTGCTCTTGTACGGAAGGTGCGTTCAGCTGCATTATAGTTTGAATGATGAATGACCAGTGTATTTGATACCTGATGCCTAGTTTGATATTGGTGAACAGAATGAGTAAACTTAAACTGAGAAGATAAATAATTTGGTACACACCCTGTAAGGCACTTGAAAACAAGGATGAGGATTTGATTATTCCAACGCTTTATTAGTTTGACCCATTGAAGCGAGTCCATCATGTTATCAATTGGCGTCCTTATATCAGCTGACAAAAGAATTCTTGCCAGCTTATTTTGAATTTTTGGCATTTTTGAGATCATTTGAACAGTTAGACCAAATTGGACTGCAGTAAAATTCTGGAAAATTGTATTTACGGCAGGCTTGTAACACAGTAATTCAGAACAATATGCAAAATATCTGCATGTAAATATATTTATATATATATGTATTTTGAAACCAACTGATGCCCCTTTCTGACCTCTGGTTATACATGACTGACCTGAAATTACTACTATTTTTTTAAATATAGTTAATAAATTGGGGAGGTATGCCTGATGTTGACTTTTAATAACTATGGATCGAACATGATGTTTAGTTTATAGATTTAGGGAACCAAACAATAATGCGAAATTGTGAAGGGGAATTTAATCAAAGGCAACAACAACTGAACGTATGACCTTTTAGCAAATATTGGTTTTCACTATTTCTGCAATAAAGCAAACAAAAAATGCTGGTTCTATGTTTCTGTAATGACGCAAAAGGCAGAGAAAAAATGAGCATCGCGGATTCGAGAGCTGGTGACCAATTCATTGAAGGCTTTTTACACTGAATACGTGTATGGAAGCACAAGTGTATCACTTTTCCTTAGCCCTAGATAAGGAAGCCTTATCTCCAAATAACACTCCGTTAACTGGAGGTAACGCTTCGTTATCTGGAGATAACCAAGCTTAACTCCAAATAACGGCCCTTATCTAGGGTTAACAAAGCTAAACCCCCAAATAACGGTCCTTATATAGAGTTAACAAAACTTATCTAGAGATGACAAAGCTGAACCCAAAATAACGGTCCTTATCTTGAGTTAACACTCCTTATCTGGAGTTAGCAAAGCTGAACCCAAATAACGGGCCTTATCTGGAGATAACAAAGCTGATCCCCAAATAATGACCGTTATTTGGGGTTCAGCTTTGTTAACCCCAGATAAGGACCGTTATTTGGGGTTCAGCTTTGTTATCTTGAGTTAACTGAGCGTTATTTGGAGATAAGGGGCCTTATCCCTAGATAAGGTTTCTTATCTAGAGATAAGCTTTGTTAACCCCAGATAAGGACCGTTATTTGGGGTTCAGCTTTGTTATCTAGAGATAAGGACCGTTATTTGGGATTCAGCTTTGTTAACTTAAGATAAGGACCGTTATTTGGGGTTCAGCTTTGTTAACGAAGCGTTATCCCCAGTTAACGGAGTGTTATTTGGAGATAAGGCTTCCTTATCTAGGGATAAGAAGAAAGTGATACACTTGTGCTTCCATTACGTGGGTGATCAGGCGATATTGGCGATCGTTCTCGTGCTTAGTGTGAAAAGCCACACATTTTCAATAAATTATGAAATTCATTCAATTTGCTAGCTCTCAAATGATAGTCTAGGACCTTGGAAAAATAGATATATTTTACACATAAAAATAACATGAAAAAACCCTGAGCCCCCATAAGAGGCTAAAGACGTCTACTCTCTAAAATCCTTGGACTTATTTTTAAATCTAAGAGACTTGTTAGCGGGACAAAACTTTTTCTGGATTTAAAATTAATAAGTCTGTAAAAAGACTTATTTAAAATAAGTCCTTAAGATTTACAAACAAATCTGAAATGACTTTAAAACTCAACTCAGTTCATAAGCAAATGAGAGACTTATGTTTAAGTCTAAAAGACTTATTTTCAAATCCAAAAAGTGTTGTCCCGCTAACAAATCTTCTTAGATTTAAAAATAAGCCCAAGGATTTTAGAGAGTAGTAAGTAATCTGTAAGCCAAATTTTGTGTTTTAGACTATGGGACATGTTCTTCTATATCCTGTTGTTTTGTTGTCCTAATCGGGGGGGGGGGCCTAGGGGAAAACCAAGTGTAATTCAAATAAATGATTATAATCTTATAACCGTCTGATCCCGCAAATGAAATGTGCACGTTTTCTTTAAAATGAATAAAATGTCACCTCAATTTCCTTTCACAAATATCAGTGACCAATGGATACACATACACTTCAGCAAACAATGGAACTTAAGATATTCAGCAATCGACCCGGTATGCGGTGAAGAAAAACACTTCAAATTCATTTTCAAGAAAACGTGCAACTTTTATTTGCGGGATCAGACGGTTATATGATTGTAATCATTTATTATGAATTTACACTTGGTTTTCCCCTAGCCCCCCGATGGGACAACATAATTTATTATACAGTTGGTTATTGTCTACGTCCCATAGTCTATTTGTCATAACTTTAACAACAAATGTGTCTATTACATGAACTTCACAGACTCGTACTCATTGATATTAAATCCAAATAGGTTACTGGCAGATGAAACAGGGTGTTGAAATTACGAAATGCACCTTTAATATGCGCACTTGTCTTCGTGTGATTTCATCAGATGACTTAATTCTGGGGTATATGTAATCGATAAATGCCAATCAAACAGAAAATAATAAAAACTAGAAAAAGCACCATGGTCTGAATTGTCCCTATGAGCTTTTCAATGACTTTTGATTTCTTATTTTTTCATCAAGTACAATTCTAAAGGTTCAATGTCCATATATGTTTTTTTTAAACTAATAAAATTTTTTTTTAATCTTTAACTTTTTTTTGGGTAATCTTTTTTTCCTCCTATAAAAGGATCAACTGTAGCATCCATTTCTGTAGCAAAAAACATATCTCTCTTCAAACATTTAAACATTATATGGCCGACTTGAATAACTCGAATGACATTTTGATGACCTCTTCTCCTTGAACAAATACTTACAGAGAAGATCCGTTGATGATCGTAACCTCTTCTGTCTTGCCCTAGCTAGAGGGACACAATATAAACATGTGCTAAAAAATCCAATAATTCTAACACATAATACCTTTCATTTTAGAAGTATTTCTATGTATTTCCGTTCCCCATGAGGGCCCGTGTTAACTCACTTTAAATAAAATTTAATAAAAAATCCTTCTAGTTTCATCCATCGTTGCCGCATTCCAAAATGCACCCTCAATAAGTACTTTAATGACGGTTGTGTACCCTAAACGAGTAGGTCGATGTTTTTATAAACAAATGTGCTGGTGTAATTACCTGATCAGGCTATAGTCTCTTATTGTCCTTTGCCCTGGTAAAATAAGTAATCGCCAACCAGTTCTCATATATTTTATTTCACACTAGAAGCAATTTGTACACGTCATTGCTTTAATTAATTTACAGATATCTCAGGTCTCGTCAAGATTGCTGTTATTCTGCTATATCCATTCCATTGGATTAAGACCCAGGCTAACATATTGATGACTTTATTTTGATTGCCATAAATTAGAGGCAGGCCCTAACTCCGCTTCTTTGCACACATGCAATTGTCAGTCTTTTTGCCGTAATCTGTTGTTAAGTTGGAGATGGGCCCGCCAGTGACCGGAGATGCATGCAAACCTGGCGTTCTCAAAACAAAACAAAATGAAGACGAAATTAATTAAAGGCTGACTCAGAGATTCCCCGGTGAGGGCGCCCTCGATTTTCAACACATTGTGTTTTTTTGCATGTACATTATGCTTGTCCATATACTAATCACTGTGGAAATAGCTAGCTCAAATCGCAGTGTCCTTCATATAGAAAATCACATCTTGTTTTAAAATTCCGATCGAATTTTGTTTATACCAGTAGCTATTGCAATGTTATATACACATAAACGTTACTGCATCAAAACGAAAACTACGATTCATCTCACGACTTTGGAATTGAGCATCTAGGTGACTATCTTTAGTTCTAATTGACTATTTTTAATTAATATCTTTAAAATATTCTATTCAAAAATCTCTGAGTCAGCACTTTAATGTCCCAATGTAAATTAACGTTTCGTTGCTTCCAAGACTGTTTATTCGGCTATATCGCATTCATGTGGATTAAGACCCATGCTAACATATTTATGAACTTTAATTTTGATTGCCATAAATTAAGAGGCAGGCCCTAACTCCGCTTCTTTGCACACATGCACTATGTCAGCTTTTTGCCGTAATTGTTGTTAATTTGGAGATGGGCCCGCCAGTGACCGGAGATGCATGCAAAACTGCGTTCTCAAACAAACCAAATGAAGACGAAATTAATTAATGTCTCAATTTAACTTCCGGTTTTCTCGTTGCTTACAAAGGACTTTGTTTAGGAATGCAGCCGTTTCGAGACTCGATTCCCTCCCACAGTTTACCGTTGAGGGGGTCGCACTCATATGCGAGTATAAATGGGGGGGGGGGGCGGACTACTTGAAGTTTATAGTTGGCAAAAACACTCTACCTTAAACATCAGAAGAAGGAAAAAATTGTAATGACATCTTCCAAAATGCACCCTCAATAAGTACTTTAATGACGATTGTGCTACCCTAAACGAGTAGGTCTATGTTTTTATAATGTGTCTTGTAACTTACCCTGATCAGCTATAGTCTCTTATTGTCCTTGCCCTGGTAAAATAAGTAATCGCAAACAGTTTCTCCTATATTTTATTTCACACTAGAAGCAATGTGGTACACGTCATTGCTTTAATTAATTTACAGATATCTCAGGTCTCGTCAAGATTGCTGTTATTCTGCTATATCCATTCCATTGGAGTAAGACCCAGGCTAACATATTGATGACTTTAAGTTTGAGTGCCATTAAATTATGAGGCAGGCCCTAACTCCGCTTCTTGCACACATGCATGTCAGTCTTTTTTTTTTTTTTGGCAGAAATTAAGACTCATTATTGTAAGCTACTCTGGTAACATCTTAAACGGTCGAGCCGGGGATCAAGCTGCATTTTCAATGATCGTACGATGCATCAGAATAGAATTCGACTGCAATTGGAACATTACGCATGCGGAATACATCCGCTTACAATTCCCGCACTTCGAATGCACCTTTAACTTCCGCAGTAGGAGTTGTGAAAAATGTATCAATGCAAGTTGTTTTCTTTGTCACGGGGAAGCATAACACCAAATGACAAAACAAAATATTATCCTGCTTTTGATAACAAACTTTCAAAATAGATGGAGGAATTCGAGAAGTGTTCAGTTGATATTGACAGCTTGACTGGCAGATATGCATTCAAATCCTTTTCATCTTCAACCATAAAAATCTTTACCATAATTTCTAAGATACTATCAGTTAAGAGAATACGAAATTTTTCTTTCTCATTAAGACAACGTTCACGAGTATAGCCGAAAATGAATAACTTTGTTATACAATGGCCTTTACTTTAGGCTGTCATGGATAAAATCCCCTACAATCATTTTCATCATGGGAAATATTTTGCTTTTCGCCGACGGGATAAGCTAATTTAATTGTCTTATTAAGCTACAAATGAGTATTCGTATCATCTCGTCAATGTCTATTGTGGCTGTACAGTGTGTACAATAACAAAGAACAGATTGTCAGTCCAGAGATGGTGATCGTAATGTAGTGGCTCTATAATTAGAAATTCCCTCAACTGACTATGATCAACTTTATCAAAGGCCTTCTTTAAGTCAAGAAACACAACATATAACTGTAATACGACCCGTTTATATCCATATTATTAAGAATGTAATTTTGACAATCAAGAATAGTAGCTGTTGTTGTTGTTATTCTTAGGCCTACATAATAGACCTACACAACTGGTCATGATCGAAATGCTTTTTAATGATTTTCAAAATGGTTGTGAAACCACGTAAATTGTTTACATTAATCATATACATATTCTACCGTACTCAATACTCTTAAAAGTTACCTTTTTACAAATAAAGCAATATAATATATGATTATAAAATATATTCTCAACAAATCACATGGGTTGTAAGAGTACTTTTGTAGCATGATAATATTAATACTACATATGAGTAGATTGAGACATAGTTTGGATATTGGTACTTCGTTGGTCCGGACTAGAAACGGATGAACGAGTCCCAAACGCTTGAAGGAAAGCTCTCCTGTAGCGTGGATTGGTGGCACTGTAAATGAATGGATTTATGGCTGAATTAAATAAAGCTGTTATTCGACCAATCCAACCAATTGTAGCTTCGGAGTGATATCCAAGAAGTTTTGGTCCTCCAAATCCAGTCACGACATAGTCAAAAATGTGAATTTCAATTGGAAATAGAAGACAAAGAATACGACGTTATTGATAATGCGCATACGTGATATGCTGCTAGTAGCTTTGGATCTTGACGACTGTAGAGTAGAATCCATCTGAGCTGAACTTTGCATCAGTGTTTTTATAATACCGATATACATTGCAGTATTGCCAAAAAATGAGACAATAAAGAGAGCAAAATCAAATGTGTCCACCGCTACCATACAGTTGTTGCAAATTGAATCACAGAAATGAATTACTTTATAATTTGGTAAGGATATGCTTGATATGACTTCTTTAGAGAAAACCAGGCAGGCGTTTATTGGTAATGCGAAATATGGCCCGACAAAACTTGAAAACAAAGCTGCTGTTACCCAACAGCTTAGGGTAAATTTAGCAGTGTTCGCCTTGCCCTTGACTAATCGATGCTTTAAAGGATGACAGATTGCAAGGTACCTTTCAGAGCTCAAGACTGTTATTATCATAACAGATGCGAAATAGAATAGGTATGTTAGTACCCTTGGAAGAGCACAGCCTATCGGTGTCGCAAATGGGGTGCCGTAATCAATAGGAAACATGGAAACGTAAGTCCACAAATAGCGTAGGGAGGTGATAATCAGCAGCGAAGTATCAGCTACCGCAAGATTTGCCAAGTAAAAGTTCGTAATGGTGCGCATTTCGTTCACACGAAATATAACAAAGAGAAAGCCTAAATTTCCTAGCAAACCAACAAATGTTACGACTGGAACACCGATGGATATGAATATCCGTTTATTCAGATCAAAAAGGTAACCGTGGACCTCATCAGCTCCGATTAAGATGGTTTCATCGCATGAATCGGTAATATTGCTGGTATTTAAGTTATCCATTTTTACAGTCTGGAACTCTATTACTGAAAAAATGTGACCTTACAGCATTCCAGAAGAGCCACAAATAGTTTGAATCAATCAAATATTGCCTATTTTATACATATTCCGAGAGGTGAATCAAAAACACAGATTGGAAATTTCAATTGGCGTAACGATTGCAAAAATGTAGAATGTTTATGTTTCAACCATGTCTTTTGAAATCAAGGTCAATACAAAATACCTGTTGTTGACTCTTAGTTATTGGTATTTTGATTTAGACATAAAAATATTTAGTTTATAGATTCGAATTGGAAGAATCAGTTACACAACTTATTTGATGGTTCTCTTTAATTAAAACGAGTGGGTGAAAACAAACGGAAGCTTTTGTTTTTAGAATTTGTTGATCTATTTTAGTTAAAGGGTAATTTGGCAAAAGGAAACCATACCATTTTAGAATACAACAACCAACTTAACAAAAATAAATATAACCAAAGATTCGAAATTCTAGATACCACACCTCCAATAGACTATTTCATAGTTTGGCATTAAGGAAGGACGCTTCAGTGTTGTATCGTATGAGCTGTTTTAAATGATAACTAATGGCGTACAGACACTTTCCTCAAATACAAAATTCCATAACAATCTAAAATGGATAAAGGTTGGGGACTGCACTAAAACGTTTGACATCTATGAATTTTATAAGACACTAGTGATGCCCTAGTTTCAAGTTGAAGTTATTTGTCCATTTCCAAGCCTTTCTCTTCATTCTCAGTCAAAAGCTTTGTTTTAAAAGGATTTTTAATTATGATAAATCAATTTAAATACCACTATTAAATCGCGAAACTTTAGGGCGATGGTAGTATAAATAAGGTAGACATTGATTAGGCCGAAGTGTTTATAATGAGATTTTACACACTCGATGTGTATTTCCTTTTTCCCTTCGTTTCAGGTTGTGCGACCTAAGGCCATTTTAAACAAAAGTACTCGATTTACGAAAAAAACACAAAGAACTGCAAGTTTTAAGTTTATTTATTTCAGGTGACGGTACGCATGTAAAGCTGGACAAACATTCAAAAAATCCCAGTTTGTTACAACATGAGAGAGCGCCCTAGTTATGCAGAGTTTAAAACAGTGCCATAGGAACCGTTATAACGAAATTCCGATCCGTCAATTTATACAAAGTTTGATTTTCTATATGAAGACTTTTTCGATTTAGCTTATGAGTTATTTAAGCCACAGTGATTATTATGTGCGCAGCATTATATAGTATATATCTTATATATATATATATTAATATATATATATAATCTCTCTGCTCTCTCTCTCTCTCTCTCTCCATCTCTATCTCTCCTCCTTTGCCTCTTCCTGCTGCCTCTTTTTTTTTTTTTTTTTTTTTTTTTTTTTTTTTTTTATATATCTATATAATAATGCAAAAAACACGATTTGTTTGAAAATTTTGAGTGCGGCCCTCATCGGGAAATCTCTGATCAGCTTTTAAGAGAATTGCAGGTAAATGAGCCATTGTATCTTTGCCATGGTTCTCAGCATCAATAGTACTTGCTTGGTTTGCATAAAATCATTGAAATGTTCCCACCGTCTCATTTGAAACTAGATGAAATCTAACTATACCAACTTAATTAAATACCCAACATAAATAAATAAAAACAAATTAACGTCTATCATTGTGGATTTCGTAGATGTAAATATCATTATCCTCCTGCATGCTTCAAGAGCCGCCAGAAAGTAAATAAAAAAAGTCTGGTGCTCCGGTTCCAAAGACCTTGCATGTGACCTTTCGCAAGAGCCACACAACTATTTTGATGGTTTTCTAGGCAAGATTGACCTACTGAATCTAAATCTGGATATGCCACTTGGCATCCGTTGAGCATTTTGAGATAGGTAGGGGGTACATTCACTGGGGTATGCTCATAATTGGTTAAAAGGCTATAGTCATGTTCATTCTGTCCTATGGATTAAAAAAATGTTAGTTTGCTTTATATCTAGGTCATTTTACTTTAATACACATCAAGTCTACAATGGTTCAAAGGTCATCCTGGGGTAAACAATTTAGAATGCACGATTCTTCTTCAAAAGGCTCAAAAATTCTTCAGTGTGTCGTGTTGTGTGTGATATTAATGTCAAATATAAGGTTACCCACACACTTGTTGGACCTTTGTGTAATAAATAGGGGAAAAATGAGAAGGGTCCACAGGGTCCTATGGGGGTAATCTTTTTAGTCTCTGTTAGATACCTTAGCAATGATTGCATGAGGTTAAACATGTTTATTTCCTGTTTACTTCCCCTACGACATTGGAAACCATTTGAAACAAAATCGATCGTTGTAAATTTAATCCAATGAGGACCTGTAACGATAAATTTTGGTCTGTATGTACCCAAAAAGGTTGCAGGTATAAGCAACTTACCTTTTTTTAAACTTCGGAACAGAATAACACTTCTATACATATTTCAAATCCACATGAAAACATTTAACAACTTTTACCCCCTGTAAATTACCCCCTTCCCTATCTCACAATGCTCACTGATGCCAAGTGCATCATCCAGATTTGGAATCAGCAGGTCACTTTCCTAGAACCATAACAACAATTTGTGTGGACGCTTGCGCAAAGACATATGGGTCGAGCACCGCCTATAATGACACCTTCAAACTTAATACCCCGGGCTTAAATACCTATTAGTCCTGCCGTAGGTATGTGACCTTGCTAAGAGTCTGCACAATGTTGATTGGGTTCTGGGCAACATTGACCTACTGATCCAAATCTTAACCCTCGCTCTACCGAAGGGGGGGGGGGTGGTTACCCGTTCAGGTTTTTTTTCCCGCTTTCTAAAACCCCTTCTTGGTGCCAAATGATTTATGTAATTGTCAATTGACATTCTCCGCTCCTTTTCATCCAAAACAAACATCCCCGGGTATGGGTCAGATACAGGTAATCCCAAAGTGATGGAAGGGGTGGGTGGCATACCACCCCTCCCCCCCCTTTCGGGAGAGAAGTACCAACATGCCTAGCACAGCACAGAAACATCACATGCACTTGATTTTGGTACCGATAGATAGCTATGGTCCTCCTCTTTCCATTGATACCAAAATGCCTTAATTCCAAAGATTGAAATTTCAATCTTATTGAGTGTGCACTCACCACAGACGAAGAAAGATTGAAAAGTCATTCTTTTAGATTGAAATTATTTTAATTGTAATTTTATCTTAACTCCAAAGATTGAAATCTCAATCTAAAAGATTGACTTTTCAATCTTTCTTCGTCTCTGGTGAGTGCACACTCAATAAGATTGAAATTGCAATCTTTGGAATTAAGAGAGTACGTCACAATGACGTCATAAAGTTTGCAGGTTAGCAAAATTTCCATAGACACACATATAGGGGAAAATTCAACTTTTTGCCAAAAACGTTAGGAATATCCGATTTTCATGCGGTTTTTGGCTCTACTTGATGGGAAATAACTAGTTTTATATAACGAGAGCATTTTAGTGCTATAATAATGTTTTTGAGTCGCTAAAATTGCGAAATATCAATTTTCCACTCTATATTCAGTATTTTCATCCTTTCCTCAACATATGAGTCATAGACGGTTAATAATGGATATGTTGGTACTTATTTTGGTACCAATGGAAAGAAGAAACTCTAAGCTACCCTGTGGTACCAAATTTACAAGAATCGGGTGTTCAGTAACGAAAATCACAGGCCCACCCCCTTCGGGAGTTTTGTTACAAAAAATGGCTCAGGTAGACGAGGGTTAAAGGATGACTCAGAGATTTCCCGATGCGGGCGCACTCAATTTTCAAACAAATCGTGTTTTTTGCAAATACATAATGCTTGTCCATATAATAATCACTGTGTGAAATAACTAAGCTCAAATCAAAACCCTTCATATAGGAAATCACAACATTGTTATAAAATTCCGGATCCGGAAATTTTGTGAAACACATTATCCTATGGCACTGTATGGCTTACTGCATGAAAACGAAAAATCCGATTCATCTCCAACTTTGGAATTAAGCATTTTAGGTGATTATCTTTAGTTCTAGATGACAATTTTTAATTACTACACCAAAAAATTATATTTATAAATCTCTGTGTCAGCCTTTAATGATGCAACTTTGTCATCCTTGCGCGTTTGGAGATAGGGGAAGAGGTAAATTAACAAGGGCAATGTTGTGAATGTTTCACACAGGGTTAAAAGGTGTACAGACATGTTACTCTGGTTCAAAGAATTAAAACTGTAGTTTCCTATATCTACAACCATTTGTGTAAAACTTGCACAATAGGCCCACAAATTATCAAAGTCATCATGTGGGTAAAAATTTATAATGATCCGCTGGTTTCAAATATAGGAATATTACAACAGGAAATATAAATATACTTTATGATAATCAGCTCAAAGGTTTCTAACAAAGACACAGAGTGCTGCATACTGATCCCCATAGACCTTGTGGTCCTTAACAATATTTCCCCCTTTATTATATCCCAAATGGCAAACAAATTACGTAACATGTATTTCACATTACTATCTAAACAGCATAAGAATTTGAGCTCATTTTGAAGAGAATCTGTACATTCTATTTTTTGTTACCCAGGGTTACCTTCTAACCTTTAATCTATTGTGCTTAAGACCTAATCAGTGATTTGAAAAATATTTGAAATTTGCAGGAATGCTTCAAAGTGAGGATAAGTCTGTGAATTCTCATAAGTTGACCTTTTAACAGCTGTAGAATAAAACAAAAAGGAAGACCACGGCAGTGTTCCAAGATAAGATTCTCCATTCCAATTACGTGTTGTAGTAGGTGTCCGTTCGGACAGTAAATGAGATAATCTCGGATTCCTGTCCTTAGTAGGTTTGCTTCTGGTCTTATAATTTTGCAGGTATGTTAGGATACCTTTACTTGTTACTTACCTGCAAAATCTGATTTTTGATGATTTTTTTTTTTTTTTTTTTTTTTCGATTTGCTGATTTACAAATCACTGATGTGTCTTTAAAGTAATCTTCCTAGATATAGCAAATTACACCTTTTTTGGATCCATAAAACCTGATTAACATGTCTATACACCTTTAATCCCGTAATATTAAAAATGTTTTAACAAATTTGACCCATGTTTAATTTACCCCTTCCATATTTTAAAATTCTCAAGGATGCCAAAGTCATTACCATGAAAGATTTGTACTCAGAGAGAAGTAGGAGATGGCAGGGCCGTTTCCCCTTTTTTGCCTAGAAACATCACAAACATTGGCTTGCAGAATCTTGTGCAACGGTCACAGTTCTACCGCTGGACTACTTCTACAAACGCGTCCTTGTAATACAGAGTCGCCGTTCGAATCGTTTGTTGCCACCCCCCCCCATTTACGTATCGTCTTTACACCCACCGCCGGCCATTGTTGAATCACCGTCCAGAACGTAATTTGAGCCCCTGCGACCTTGGCAAATCTCTCACTGCTCTCGGGAGGTTATCAACCACATCTAACGCTGAGCTGGGAAACTCACGTCACACAGTGTCAGTAGCGTTGATTCGGTTTTTGTACATTTCGGTACACTTGAGTTGCGAAATACTTGGCCTATCGTCGAGTTACGGCACCAATATTCTAACTAATTGTCTAGTTAGGTGACTGGTTTATAATATAGGCTTATTTTTGAAAAAAGACGAAAATACGTGAAAATACGGATCCATACAAGCATTTTTCTATCTTATCAGCTGGCTCAATTCTCGTTGCTGCTGTCAAGTCTCCACAACTCCCAGGCCCTCAAAAACTTATTCGTCGTTTCGCGATATCCAGGGTAACCCGCGAAACCGTTTTTTTTCATTCCTTGCTCAAGCCTTTAACACACAGCGTTTGGCTTGCTGGGGAGTCCCGACGTAGCGCCATGTCTAAGAATCCCGCCAATGAGCGATGCAATACGGAATCGTCGGCGCTGTGACCGAGCGTACATAGCTATGGGAGCGTAATGGGGTGGTGCCAAAGTCCGATAATTTGAAAGTTTTCAAGATACTTTTGTTGCTTAGACTTTATTCTCTTTTCCTCCTTCATTTAACACCTTGCTGGTAAAAATCCTTACAAAATGGCTGAAAGGCGTGAAACCCTCAAACCAAAAGTGCACTTTTTTTAGTTTTCAATGGCATTGCCGTGAAACTGCGTAGCTAACACGCTGACTGCACAATCAATCTTCTGTAAATCTTTCTCGAATCATTTCAATCGGAAACCTCTTTGCGTTGTAACCATGCAGTGAGCATTTGAAGAGTCTAAAAACTGCAACTTTTGGGTTTGGGTTTTACGTCTTCAGGCGTTTTCTATAGCAGCCATTTTTGCCCGCTTTTTCACAAGTGAGGTATTAAATGAAGAGCAAGACCTAGGCAACAAACTGTATAATTTCGCAACTTTCAAAAGTATCGGACTTTTGCACAATCTGATCGAATACTGCGATAAATACCTTTTGTGCCAACTGTACAGGCATAAATACGGCAACCTCTTCGTTAATGAACTGCACAAGGCAAAATTTACGACGGCAAGCCGTTCAATACGAGATTGATCAGTGTTGCCTGACGTCTGCAACATAGCCTCATCTTTGGCCCCCAGTTTCTAAATCACGATATACATTTACGCTGTAAATACAAGCGAGCACACGAGTTCCACTGCAATTGTGAATTGTCCCTCCAAAGTGATTGTCAAATTTGCTATTCCTGCCTGTATTACTGACTTTAAATGGTTATAAATGGTGTCTAAATGAGATAAAGTTCCAAGCCATTGTAGTACTAAAGCAATTTCTGATAAAAAAATAGTGACAGGAAAATAACCCATTTTCCGCATCCGACATTAGTCTGGAAAATCAACGCATCGCAACCACGCTTTATGTTAACAAAATTGAACTCACACTTGTCCTGGGCTTTCATGGTGCATACTCGCCATTCATACCACAGCTGTTATTTCACAGCCAGAGTCGCCCCTTAAATAGTCATATCGACCGACCTTTTAACAGCACGTCCCATTTTCTCGGCATTACCGTATACCGTTACAATGTCTATTGTAGGTTCGTTTTAGTAGGACTTGATTATAAATGCTAGTTCCTGCCTGTATTACCCAAGTTATTGTTAAATTTGGGGTTAATTTTTGAACGCAATTTCGGTACGGTTCAATGATAGGGGTCTCCGCCTTGATAAACTTCACTATTTAAACATTTTTTCTCAGTTTATTGAAAAGTAATCTTCACTATATTTTTTCTCACCATAGCTCCTATTTGGATCAATTTGAAATTTCTTCTGATTTGAAAGGAATGATCAAACAATAATGGTGCTTTAACTAACTGCCTGTACAGTTTTTTGTACAAGTTTTTTGTAAAGTCAACAGATAAGTGGGTTTGTAGATCACTAGTGCAAATTTAATTAATCTTCAAATCCAGTGACTGTGCATAGGGGAAAGTAAAATAAAGGCCTTTCTAGACCTCTGGGGCCTGCTTGTTAGTTCCATGACACCGCTGTAAATCCTTTCACAGAGCTGATTCATACAACGGGGTCTAGATATTACGCAACCTCTCTGTGAGATTAAAAGGACATCGCGGCCAGAGAGAAGGAGGCCCTCTATAATCATAATAGTTATAGTTTCCGTCGCGCCCTCAATTTTGATTTGTGTTTGACAACTCGCCCCTTTATCATGTAACCAAGGTGTTTTTTTATCGCCAAATACACTTGTATCAGAAAAATGAGAAATCTGAGAACACCGCAGGGTTGCTCTCTGGAAAAAGCAAGCTAGAGCATCCTCCATTTCAATGACCATTGATAACTTATATCGAGGAACAGGAAGATGTTGCATAGCTGCCGTTTGTCATGGAGCTTGTAAGTAACTCCTATAGATAGACCTTTTGTCCTTCATAAGCTACTTAGGCTACATGAGGCAGCCCCTTTTAACAATACCCAAATACCTATATAGTAGGATTCTTTATTATCCTGTCATTTCATCTAAAAGGTTTCGTGCGTGTCGACGGTTCCATTCATTCTGAAAGGTTTTATGCTGTACCACCCAATGAGTACAAAAAATTTGATGTCACTATCCGGAAAACATTAAGGTCCATAATTAAAAAATGTCCCTTTTCTCACAAGAAAATATTAAAAGGCAATTGCACGAAAAATTTCAAACACCAAACTCGAACACACTCGAAGTCATTCCAACATAAGAAAATGATACATAATTACCTATTACGCATCAAAGTTTTTTACGGCACTAGGGATATAAAAAATCTAATACGTTTACATTTGATTTCGTCTTGTTAGAAATAATATTTGCAGCTTTAGTCCCAATCATTTAAGTATTGTTTAGAGTTTTGGTCCCTCATACAGATTACAATATATTACGATGCCTTCCTCCTCTTCCCACCAGCCTCGATGTTCATGACACTTTATCCCGTTCTTTGATTTACAAACCAAACAAAGGAAGCGCTAGCGTGTTTCCGACTTTACGACAATCTATTCAATGAATCTGGGATGAATTCTTTACATATTCGATATAACAACGTGTTCATGTCAATGGGGTTTAAGCTCTTATTCTGTTGAACAAGTTTTAGGCATTTCACTTAATACGGCCTGTTTTAGTTGTTATCTCAGCACATCCCCCTCCAATTGAGTTCTTACATCGACAATATGCGTTTACTCCAGGAATAAAACATCATAGACATAGCTTAGCTGCTAAGAGTGGATTATATAAACCTCTTCACACCACTCGACTTAGGAATACAACACAATGGCCCATGACCGCGCTATTTATATCATGAGCAATTAACTCACTATGGAGCTATCATTTTCCCTGGCGGCAGTTCAATAGCTTTCATTCCCATTGTATTGAGCAAATACATCCCCTGTATTTTAGTATGATTTTGAAGCCCGGGACTTGCATGGTCAGCTGTTGTTAACATGTGGCTCTCCAAGGCTACTGACAGACCCTTGTAGATTAGCATGCCTTAACCATATAGCGATATGGTATGGTTTGTATGTGAACAAGCCGTGGTTGTTTTTGGCAATTCCATTTAGTGTTCCGGGCCCCCAAAAAACAACAATGCAAAATGAGGTCTTTCCACCCCAAGAACCAGAACGACACGCACATATATGTTGCTAATAAAAAAGCGCACATCCTTGCAACGCGGATTGGGTTCTTGGGGTGGAAGGCTTCAATATGGAAATTTCAATTACCCCATTTTGAAAGCCTGCTTATTAAACTTTACAGAACCGACTTTATGGGAACATTATGTTAAAGTGGGTTTTTGGAAACCCAGCAAAATGAAACTTTGAGCCAGGTAGCTTTATTATGCAAAAATTTTCAAAGTTTCATCCGTTCTCATGAAAAACTAAAGAGGGCGTCCTTCATTCCTTACCGGCGATGTCCTTTAAGCCGAACCGATTCGAGCGGGAGCAAAGACTTGGGTCAAAATCATGTTCATGTCCCCTCCATCTCAGCTTTGACACCTTGGTAGTTAGTATGGATCCTCTATATCAATGCAAGATAGTGAGTGGGTCAAATTTTCAATAGGGACAATTTAAGTTTCCACAGGGTCAAATTTTAAATTACTCAAATATGTTGAAATGTATGCTATATTGACCGTCTAGTCACAAGGATTCCAAAATTGTATAGTTTACCATTATGACAACTGGTTTTAGAAGTATTGCGGTAAAAAAATGGCTGAAAATGTGCAATACAAGGTAAATCCATATGTAAAAAAGGGGTCAAAATCAGAGTTCCTCCAATTTGGATAAAAAAAATGAAACAAATTGTTTATTTGCTTAATGTGTGAATGCATAGTATCATTTTGTGACAAAATAGGTAATGGGACAACATATTCCAATTGGCATTGACCTTCTTTGACAGTTATCTCGGTAAGTAAACATTAACATAAACACACTATACTTTTGGGAGTCCTCATACTCACGCATAATACAAGTATTTAAAAGACTAGAGTAACTTCCATGCTGACTATATGCAAATTGAGTTTGACCTTTTACCGTTTTAAAAATGGGTGGGGTTTTTTCATTTGTACACATATAACTCCAAACCAATCGTCTAAAGTGGTACAAAACTATACATTGGATCCTTTAGACTAGGCGGATAATAGAGCATACTTTCAACTGTTTACGAGTCAATTTAAAAGTTTAAAAAAAATTTCAAAGTTCACTAAAGTAAGTTACAGTCATCCACTCGCCTAACTCGCGATCAATAAAGGACGATCTGTAACAACAGGTAACGTAATAGTCCAGTACATTTTATGATTTGACCCCAAAAAAAATTGCAACAGAAACAATTGAGGTTATATACTATGAAATGTCCAAAAATAAATATTAAAAGTTTACCAACTCACCTAGTGGAACTTTGAAGTAAGGGGGGAAACGTTTGTACAGGGGTAAAAAATGAAAATTGTTACAATTGATTTAACTGATGTACCAATTTATTGGGTTACACCTAATGGTTAAAAAGGTTATTTTGCCCTATCTGTGAGTTATGGTTTCAGTACAATAGGCAAATAGCAGTTCAAGGTCATCTGGGGGGTAAATTTATAGAATGGTCCGCGCTTTTGAGCGGACTGGTTTTAAATTGTTCATTGATCCCACTAGATAAATATAAATATAAATATGATTACATCTTGTTGAACGTTTTATATAAGAATTACAGGGCTATGTCTCGTGACCTCCCATAGACCCGTAGCTCCCAAGTACATTTTGCGTTCTAATATGCAATGAATTGATAGATGTGAACCCAGTCTATTTTTGTCTCCTTGCACCCATTAGACGAACAATTTGACACCATTTTTTTGACACGAACGGATATTCTGAAAATGTCACCTCCCTTGTGACCTTGAACTATTTTGACTCATAACTTATTGAAACTACCAACGTGCGTTAGGACAAACTAACATTTTTTCATCCTGGAATTGTAAAGAACACGTTGGCATACTTTCGACGCGTTTTGACCCTTTATAATAATTTTGACCCTGTAGGAACCTTACACCCCTTTAAAAAATGTGTTCCACTCATTTGATATGGTAAACTTGCTTGATAATGTTGTTCTGAAAGGGTTCTCAATACAATTCTGGAGAAGATGATTCTTTTGCAATTAGTTTGGGTTAAGGCATGATTTACTCTATTTTGACTGGCGAGGCCTATAAGTGCATTATAGAAATTTACAAAACAGCGTGGGTAGAGTTCTGTGGGCTGAAAGTTTGGGTCATATTCTTGTCAGTTTCTTGGTCACGGGTGAAAAATGCGACTACCATGATACTTGACGGCTCGGTTCCAAGTCAACTATTATAGTGGATCCAATCTGATATGTAACCCCCTCCAATACCATTTGTGTGGACGTACAATAAAAGTGTAATAGCGATGAATGTTTTATAGGTGAGTAGAGAACGTAAAGTAGTAGTAATATAATATTATGACAAACATGACTTTTTGTGCTCAGTCCTAATTTTTACTGGGGATGGGGAGACAAATCCTATTGTTTACCGATTATCACAGACTATCGATTAAATCTGAATCGATCCACCATGTACAAACTATAGACGGTACTGGCATATTTATCAGGTTGGATACACTGTTAGATTCAAAGCCCATATTGTGTTTATGGCTTGATGTGATTGCCTCGAGAACCATCCAGCAGGATCCAGGTGACATTCCCAGGGATATTCGGCGCCTACATGGGGAACAGCATCTCAGCTGCGACGCTAGATAGAGTTTTGGGTTTAGAGGTTTACAGGATTAAGCAAATGTTGCTTAGATGATGATCGTGCCACAGTGCGAACAGGTGAATAAAGTGAGAATGGAAGCCAGAAAAGACTTAGGATAAATCAACTTTGTAACATTCTGGAAAATTAATGATACAGGAGAAAACGTTGGCCTCACTCTGACATTTCTATTATTGGTTGATTTGTGCCTAATTTTAATCGATCTAATGAGGAAATCACCTTTATGCTATTTCAGTAGGGGATATTAAAATCACACCTAATTTAAGACACGCGACTGTACACTTTAATTTAGCGAAGGAAAGAGAAAGGCATCAGCGTTATAATATCACCTGCTTTTAATATTACATATGCTCAATAAAAAGCACGATTTCAAGCCCATTATTGTGTTCTCAAATTTATTTATTTACGCCGGGTTTACATAAAACGAAACTTGAACCGAAAATAAGAAAAACGTTTCTGGGAAAATTGAATTAGAAAAATGGCCGACTTTGCAGACTCAGTACGCATCGATATACAAATTGCAAATCATTAAATTCAATTGAAAAATGAGCTCAACATTTGAAAACTTATATCATTAGTTGGGTGATTTGGAGCAATACCGTGACCGAGGAAAGCATGATTTCTCAGTGGATTTGTCTTCATTGAAGGTTTTAACCTTTAAAATGAACAAATTTAGAGGGGTGCCCCTCTTGAAAGTGTGGGCGGAGTCCAGGAGGGGAGAAATTCATAATACAGGTGTCAAAAACGAAACATGTTTGGATTGCTGTGAAAAGGTAACCAAAGTGTTCTTCTTGTTACAAGGATTAAAAAAGGTATAGTTTGTACTACCTACAAAGTTACCGAGGTATGAGACAAAATTCGTCAAATGTCAAAGGTCATCACCAAAGGTTAAATCTTTAATATTGCACCGATTTTTTTTAAAAAATCGTCTCAAATTGTTAAACTTTCCACAGGGATCGCAACAAAATTAGTTGTCATTTTTTTGTCTATCGGGATAAATGACAAAGAAGATTAATGCCATTGACCTCTACGATCTCCAAAATTTAACAATTTGCTAGACGGTGCAAAATGTTCTTGTTGCAGTCTTTGAGGAAAGATGAACAATTTAAAATAAATCTTAGCAATATATCGTGATGACCTTTGACATTTGACCATTTTTGTCTTATATCTCCTTAACCATGTTATAACAGTAAGTTGTAAGAAGTACAAACTATACTTTTTTAATACTTGTTACTAGACGAACACTTTGGTTACCTTTTTACAGCAATCCAAGCATATTTCATTCTCGAAACACATGTATTACGAATCCCTCCCCCCCCCGGATTCCGCCCACACTTTCACAAGGGGCACCCCCGCTCAATTTGTCCATAGAAGGCAAATCCACTGAGAAACGATGCTCTGCTCTTCACGGTCACGGAATTGCTCCAAATGACCCAACTCTCATGCTGTATCTATACAATGACAATTGATTAAATAGAAAAAAATCAGTGATAAAGTATCTATCAGTATGGAAAAGATTTTTAAAAAAAGCTTATTCTATGAAATAGTGACGGATGTTGAATTTTCCTATGCAATACGCCAATCGGCGATATTTTGAACATCCGTCACACCGACGTACGACATCGTAGATTTATGTGTTAATGTATTTTACAAACTGACGGATGTTGCGTCTATGGTTAAATTCGGCAATTTGAACTTTTAATATTAAGTAAATGTCCTAACATATCATCGTTTTTGTCATATTTTGTTTATATAAATATAATTAGAGGCGGCCTCATTGAAGATCGAAGACCGACGTAGGGCGTGAATCTGTGAAGTTTTGCGCTACTACTACTACGTCCCCTAGAAGCCAGAATAGCAAAGTTAATTTAGCATTTTCGGAAATCCATGGATCAACGAGGTGTGGGCCTATATATCACTGATTAAAAGTACTAAGTACAGGATACCTGGAAGGTTACTTAACTTATTCCAGATTTCATTAATGATTATACTTGATTTTCTTCTTTTTTAAGCTATAATCAAAATGCCATTTATTGGGACATAGCCAGTTCTGGCTCTAGGGGACGATTATTTAGTCTGATGCATCTTGGTGGACATTACTGCAGGATATGACACCGTGTTGCATCGGGTCTGACAACCTAAGCTTCTCAGGACCGTCCCGGATCGTCACCTTGTAAAATTCATGTAACATGCTTGAAACCCCCAGCTTTGTCCTCAGACAATCAGGGATGGGCAGAGCAGTCGACATGCATGTCTGAGGACGGAGTCCACAAGGATCAGGTTGCTCCCATGCTGTTAAACCTGTATCTCAGCAACATACCTCAAAACAACATTCTACACAATATGCTACGCCGACGATTTTGCTCTTCTTCTGGACGGAAGTAGAAAGTGTATTTAATCAGAAATTCCCTACGTGAGCATATCTCAGACTGAGACTCAAGATGAGTGAAGCCAAGAGCACCGCTTTACTGCCTTCCATATTAACACCAAAGAGCTCATCGTCAAGCTTCAATCCAATATTTTCAATGGAGGTCTGCATACAATCCTGCACAAGCAGACCAGGGCGTCCGTTTCCGAAACTGAGTCGTAAATCTACAGTGTATAGTATGTCAGCCTGAGTGGACCAATTTGTCAAAGCACTGTGTAACTGGTGCGAATATGTCTGTTATGTAGGACATACGCATGAGTTAGTATACACGTATAGGGTTACGCACGAGTTTGGGGAACGAGCCCCAGTGAAGCTTGACCGTCGAACCGTTTTCTTTCATGCACGCGGCTAAACTCTTTAGTACAGGGGTCAGATTTTTAAAAATGCCCCTACGTATTGGAAGTAGTCGTATATTATCCGTCAAGTCACAGATGCCTTTAAAAAGTCACATTTGCATATCTATACGATGTCACCTTGAGGTATTAGTATGGGCCGGCGTCCCTTTTGTCGTTTCTGGTCCTTTAAAATTTAAAAACCAAAGCGGTCACATGTTATTCCACACAATTAGGGCGACAAGCAACGTAATTAGGGCATTGTAGAAATCGCCGCAAAATCAGAATGTGGGCTGAAAGTTTCGGTCCTATTCGATATTCTTGACCGCAGGTGAAAATGCGCATTACCATAGTAACTTGCGGACTCGGTTCCATCACTTATTAGCATCTCACATAGTTTATTGCCCCTAAAAGCTCACAAACCTGCTTAATGCCCAACAACAAAACACCCAAGTAAACACACAACGGCATATGTAATTGTAATGCGCACAAAAACGTTAGCGCCCTACATGGTACACGCACTAGATAGGGCTAACAATGCAGCTTATATAACATCGTGGTACAAAAATTACTGCAAAAAACGACTTACTTTAAACTTATGAACTCAGTTTATACATAATGGTATGTTACCACCCGAGAAATGAAAACACATGAAGCAATGCGATATGAATGTGGCACATATTTGCCAGGAGTTAGTCTCCCTATTTATTTCCAATTCCAAAGCAAACTCCTATTTATTTCCAAATCCAATCAAAGTATTTTCAAATATTTATGTATCCCAATTCCGTTTTTTCCAATTCCAAATCAAACTCTTATTTATATTTCCAAATCCAAAACAAAGTATTCAAATATTTATGTATCCCAATTCCAGTTTCTTTCCAATCCCAAATCAAACTCCTATTTATTTCCAATCCAAACCAAGTTGACAATAATTTATGTATCCAATGTCCAGTTTTCTTTTCAAGTCAAAATCATCTCAGCGACCACAATATACTAAGTCGCTGAGGTTCCCACTCCTCAGCATTTTGCAAAATGACGGCTACCGCGAATGAACGGATCCTAACTACACATTCGAAGTCCCCTGTTACAATCTAATGCACACTGCGACTATAATATACTAAGCAGGTGTGTTCCTACCCCCACAATTTGCCAAAGAAGGTACCGATACCAATAATATAACCTAACTTCACACTGAGTACCATTTAGATCCTTGATTGAAATACTAGATAACAGCTAGTTTTGCTAGAGGAACTGACCTATCCACTAGCCTACCTTAAGTTAACCTTCCATTTCATTTATTACACTTATATGCCTTCAGTTTCAATTTAGAGAAGGTTCAGAGTCCATTAAATGACCCAATTTCTAAATTTTCGCCCAAAAAAGATTTCAACGTGAATCGTCAGATAAAACAACCTCCCAAAATTTCTGCATTACAAAATACAAAAGTTCAATAAGTTAAAAAAAGCATAGGCAAAGATACCATAAACCCAATATAACCTAAATTGAGGAAATTAAAGACCTTCTGCTGGTCTACACACACATGGAGGGAGGGAGGAAACAAATTTTTTATAATTGTCCACAAGCACAGAAGGGCAACTAGACTCCCCGGTGGCAAATCGCTGAAGTGACCATTTCAAGAACCGGTCAGCTTCCCCGAAAAATACACACACCCTGATTGGTTGTGGAAGACAAAAGGGGGAATGAGAATGGTTCCCATACATCGGTAACCAGCAAACCCAGAAAAAAAAGGATCATAATCATTTCCGGGTGTTAAATCAGTTTATTGCGTTTTGGCATAAACTTAATTAATAATAAAAGACCATGCCCCTGGTTGACCGGAATGTCAAGGAACTCTAATCCTCTTTGCGCTAATCTCTTAGCAAGGCCTGGGTGGCCAAATAAAATACTTAGTTTTGTTATGTATGTATTGATATAAGAATTTCCTAAATTGCTGTGGAACAAGGAAATACTATTTTTAGCCGTGTCAAAGGCTAAGTGTGTTCAACCTTTAATATCAAGTGATCCTCATTGCCGGACGGCATATATTAAGCTATATACAACGGAAAGCTTATTTTATCGCGATTTTAATGTAACTGTGTCATATTTATGCTTGCTCACGATTTGGTTACAAGAGCAAATGAAAATCGTCTGCAACAACACCGACTTCAGCGAAAGTCAATATTATTGACTTGGGTGCTGTGAGGTGGTGACGTCACAGATTGTGTAATCGGCTATGCAAGTAAACAAAAATCATTTCACTTGTTCGCTCGCTTCTGCGCTTTCGAAGACTTGCCATGGTTTTCCTCTAAAATTTTTGCTCAACTAAATCATAATTATAAGTCAATATATCAGATAACATCTGTTTTAAGTATCTGGATAGTGACTTGATGGCTCCTATCCCTCAGATAAGGCGGTTAGTCGGCAATTTTATACCATACTGAATCTCCTTGCTTCCACAGTATTGGTTGCAATTGTTAAGGGGTTAAGCACATTGTCGGTAGTTAAAAGAAATTACCGCGCATGTACCGGCTCGATGAGAAAAGACTTTTACCGGAAACCCAAGTAGCGAAGCCAACATTGATTTATGAAAAACGGCGTTATATAACCATCTTGGGAGTGACTGTTTCCCGGTATGAGAAAAGTAGATTAAGATATCTTCCGTTACTCTACCCCTGATAGCGCCTATAACTCATGCTATTCCATCGGTTAGCTTAAGAGGGTGTAACGTAAATCAATGAAGAGCCGTGTCTATATACCCACGCGGTTAAGTTTTTGACCACCACCATGCTCCAGGGGCAGGTCTCCCGGGTACTAACCTCAAATGGCAGCTATTATTTTTCTGCTCCAGGAGCATGAGTGGTGTTCAAAATCTCCACTTTCGTGTAAACACAGCTGGCCTCTGATCCTGCGTCGCTACACAGGATTCATCTTACGATGAGAATTCAGGCGATTTTTTCACATTTCTGCCACTTATGAAGCCGGGAATAATATTACCAATCTCCAGAGATCAAGGAACCTAGTCAACACAACATTTATCGCTATATTGGCGAAATTCAAACCAGGAGAAGAGGAGCGATTTGGGGGTTCCTTTCCATTGAAATGCCTTGCTTGCAACAAGACTTTTGCACGCCTACGTGCACACTCATTTGCAAGGTCAGAGAAGGAAATCTTAAGCGTATTTGGGCGTAAAATCGCAACAAAATATAATTGTTTCGTTTTTGGAATTTATAAGCGGCTATCTATAGCATTAGTTTTTTTGGGAAAGATATTTGTGGCATCCTGAAGTCATAAGCTTTACATTGGTATAATATCTTAATAAGCCGTCCTGAGCAATGGATGATCACCTTTAAAATCGTGTAGATATTTTTACTATGACCAGTTGGCAAGTAAAGCACCCAGATTCTTTGTTTGAAATAATGTATTTCTACTAAGCATTTACTAGCTATATTACTAGTACATTGATATGAGTACCATACATATTTTACCCCCGTAGCCATTCAATAAACCCTCTGACGTCTCACAGTGAAAGACAGACCAAAAAACTTTTAATGAGGTCTCGCTCTTTTGAAATCTACTGCAATGCCTGAGCTCCCATGACAATGTACCCTATTAATTTTTAATCCCTGATGTTTGGCACTAACCTCTCGCTATATTTGGGGGTAACCACTTCATCTCACGTAACTTTTTAGTGAGGTACAATTTCCTTAAAACATGATTTTGTAATTTGCTTCTTCAATTTAGAGCAAATTGGCCACCGAGCCATTTTGAGCCATTTATGTTTTGTTTGACCACACTTTCTCATAAAAATCAGTTTCGTACCCATAATTTCCGTAATCAGTATAAACAGTTCATTAACAGATCAAACTGTGTACAAAACAAATGAAGCTTGGGTCAGTGGTTCTTCTGCCTGAATGTACTCGAAATCGATTTCTAATAATACCAATTAAAGTAATGATATTTTTATATCATGATTATAAATTGTAATATCTTTTTTTTGTTCTGAAGCTAGTTATATATAAAACTTCGTACATTTCTCGGAATCTGGCATTCTCTAAAGGATCATATTCTTTTGTTTCTAAAAGATGAAACTTAAATAAAAGAGCAGACTCCACAGTCTCGTAAAAAGTCTCGCTTCCTCTCCACAAGATATCCATTTTAAAACCGCGTAGCCGATGACGAGTACCAAATCTTGGTGTCATTGCTCGCGCCCGAAGGTCTCGAGCTATAAGAGATTACTTCCAGAGAGACCCCTCGATTTTCCAATGTTGCGAACGAGGCTTAGATATTAACATATTTGAGATGTTTTCAGATACATACATTTGTGGCATACTGCTCGAAATATAAACATCACAATCGCTTGATTTGACCAATAATTATGAATAAATTTTCAGGTTACTCCTTTTGATCACGATAACATATTAAGGACCTAATACATTTTGATTTGGAACAAGGCCTTCGTGGCCAGTTGGTGGCGCTATACCTCAACATTGTCTATGGGCTCAGACGATTGCGGCCTAGACTCTTTCAATATACAACTCCATCAAAACGAACCAAACATCACTTTTGAACTTTGACAGATTTACTCTGCAGCTCCTCGAGCGTAGAGGTCAAACTCAAGGTTAGCGAGTGCCTTACGTTAGTTAGATGCTGAGGGTTGGTTTTCTTAGATACTTGGTTGTTTCGCTTTAATGCTTCAGTTGTAGTGATATTGACGAAGGTTTCAGGCAGACAGTTCCATTCGGGTGTAGTGTACATCAAGCGCGTGCGCGAGTTCACGTTTATGGCAAGCCATAAAGGCCATAACGTATTGCCGCAACGCGTTCGCGACATTTCAGCAAATGCGTTGCGACACTTTCAGCACGCGTTGCGACATTTCGGCAACTCGTTGCGGTGTCGGACAATCAAATCATGCATTTCTGTGCACTATATCAAAAAATAAATCCACAATGCTTTGGCGGCATTACGTTATGACCCTTCTGGCCTTCAGACAACGGTTGCAAGCTTCACAACGCTTTGCTAGCTTCACCACACGTTGCAAACTTGCACAACGGTTGCGTTGTGAAGGCAATAAGGGTCATAACGAATTGCCGCAGCGCGTTGCGAATGTTTGCAAGCGCGTGTGAAGGTCGCAACGCGTTTTGAGATTTATATTTTTGAAATACTCACAGAAATTCTGATTTTGATTGGCCGACAACCGCAACGCTTTGCCGAAATTCGCAACGCGTGTCTGAAATGTCCGCAAACGCGTTGCTGAAAGTCGCAACGCTTTCCCGAAATGTTCGCAAACGCTTGCCGAAATGGGTGCAACGCGTTGTTACTTTCTCACAACGCGTTGCGGCAATACGTTATGACCTTATGCTTGTGGACTAGCAACGCGTTGTGAAGCTTGCAACGCGTTGTAAGCTCGCAGACGCGTTTGAAGGTTGCACGCGTTGCAAAGTATCTAGCAACGCGTGAGTGTGGGTGGTGGGGGTGGGGTTTTTTGGGAGATGGCGTCCACAGGTAGCGCGTCATGATTTGTGTTGATTGGCCGACGGGTCGCAACGCGTTTGCCGACATGCATCAACACGTTGCTACTTTTCTCGCAAACTCGTTGCAGCAATACTTAGGCCTTTATGGGCTTCCATCACGTTTGGTGTGTTAACACCAGTGGGCTAGGTCTTGTGTCTTTTAAATCCCGGACAAGGCTCAGATGAACACGTCCAAAATGCCTCTGATGAAAGCCTTTCTAAACGCGCGTTACTCGCACTGTAAATATATGGATTTATTGCTGCATTTAATAAAGCAGTTATACGTCCAATCCAATTTTGTGTTTACGACCGATGGACCAAGCCCCATTGGTCCGACAATCCACACGACAGAGTACACCATTTTTAATTTCATCGTAAACAGACAGACAACTGATACAGTGCATTGATTAAGTAGCATGCGTGCAATGCTAATGGTGCTTTGGATCTTGACGACTGCAAAGTGGAGTCCATCTTAGCAGAGCTTTGTATAAGTGTTTTCATAATACCAATGTACATTGAAACATTGGCACAGGACGAGAGAATAAAGAGAGCACAATCAAGTGTGTACAGCATTGCATCACATTTCTTGCAAATCGGATGGAAAAAGTAAACCACTTTATAATTTGGCAGACGAACAGCTGACATTGCGGCTTTAGAAAAGAAAAAAACAGGTTTTTTTTTGGTAGAGCGGAATTTGGCGCCGACAAACAGGAGCACAAAGCTGATAATACCCAACAACTTATGGTAACTTTTAATGTATTGGACTTACCCTTGACTAATCGATGCTTTAAAGGATGGCAAATTGCAAGGTACCTTTCAGCGCTCAAGACTGTTATTATCATAACAGATGCAAAATAGAATAGGTATGTTAGTACCAAAGGAACAGCACAACCTATTGATGTCGCAAATGGGGAACCGTAACGAATAGGAAAGGTCGAGACGTAAGTCCACAAATAGCGCAGGGAGGTGATAATCAGCAGCGAAGTATCAGCTACAGCAAGATTTGCCAAGTAAAAGTTCGTAATGGTACGCATTTCTTTTACACGAAATATAACAAAAAGAAAGCCTAAATTCCCTAGCAAACCTACAAATGTTACGACTGGCACACCGACGGATATGAATATCTGGTCTATCATATGAAACAGGTAACTGGAAACCTCGTCAACTCCGATAAAGATGACTTCGTCACACGAATGGCTAATATTGCTCATATTAAATGTATCCATTCTAACATAATACAGTCTGAAATATTATATCGCTGGAGAAACTTTACACTTTACCGTATCACCATCCAAAGCGCAGTAAACAGTTTGAAATCAATCGAATACAGCCACTTTTATAAATCGTTAGAGAAAGGCCCAGGTATATAAGTTCAGTCAATATCATATACCACCTAGTTGTCGTTTTGTTTTCATTGTAACACACTCCAGATCATGACCGTCTCAACCATATGAAATTAAATGACACCCATGAGTGGTTGATAAAAGCGGAAGTCAAATTTGCCAACTGAATGTTATTGTTAGAACCAATATTAACAGTATTCGTGTGCATGCTTATATCAAAGATTATCTAAACCAAGATGCGACACTCCGCCTACTTTTATGAACGGAAGTGCATGATATTGAACAATTCCAAAACTGAGCTCGTTCTTGCCTGTTCAAACTTCCATCACTCAGCCCTTCAGCATCTAACTCTATGTTGGCGGCTTGCAATCCAATCTTTCCCTCCATTAACAATTCTTGGTGTGGTGTTTGACAGGGACGAAGTATCACTGATCACATTACTTCTCTTCGCGCTCCTTTTAAACTGGCAAATTTGTAATTTAATTAGATCAGGAGGGATTTTGACCTTTAATGCATGTAATATTGCTGTTGGGGCCCTTGTCCTGTCACAGAATGCTGTTCCACCTTAACTGGTGTCTCCAAGAAAAGACCCTTGCACGCCTCCAGAAATTGTAATATAGAGTAGCCAGGCTTAGTTTCAAGAAGCCTAAGCGCACACACACTTCCCCTCGTGGCTTCTTGAATTAACTGGCCTCGTTTCGGCTAGAATAAAATTTCTTACGCTTGTGCATACATAATTATAAGGTTGTGAAATCTGCTACTTCCAGCTACCTCTATTCACTTTGAGTCGTAGACATTCCTCATATTCTCTATGTTTTATAGCAGCTGCCGGTGAATCTCTCGCTGTCCCATGGTCGCGTAGGGTTGCTTCTCCATCAATGGCCCTCGTCTCAGGAAAACACACCTTGCCCATGCCATCAAGTGAGTTAATTCCACAGTCTTCAAAAAAGATTCTTAAAATACACATTTTCCCAACATCTAGCTAATCATGTTTTCTTCCTCCTTCCTCCATTGCGCCTAGTAAGTAGGCGCTTTACAAGTTCTTGTGAAAGGACGCCCTATTGTCAGGTAGGTAAGGCCTAAAAAAAGGTTTGTTTGCCCTTTTTCGACCGACCCAAAAATCGGAAATCATGGTCGCTTTTTTGTTTTAATTTTTAAATTTCTGAGATAGAAGGAAAAATTAAAATACAAATTAAACTACCTCAAAATGATTTTAAATTCAATACCTGTAATAAACCCCCAAGCTCGGGGCAAACCAATTTCAAGCATTCTCCGGTAGTATGATGCACATTTTAATATGAAAACGGCAAACGAGAAAAAGCCTCCTAGAAAGGAGTAAATTCGGAAAAAACGGGTCGCTTTCATGAGACAAAAACATAAAATTACGGTACATACAAGGTTGGATAAAGCCGTCAGACGTATTACGGATAAAAAGTTACATTGAACATGAATTAAGTACTTAGATAATTACCAATCAGCTCCACGTTATCGCATATTGACAACTTTATTGCCCTTTAGCCCACGCCTATTTTGTGACACGAATCGGGTCAAGACAAATGACCGGGTGTCAAAGTGTGACCGGGCGGAGGTTTTAGAAGTTTGAATGGAAAACGTACTTAGAACAATTTAACGGTACCGTTCAGTTCAGAAATCATTTCCAGAAGTTTCTGTGCACAATCTCAAGCTTTAGTATGAGCCTTAGGCAATGTACAATCTAGAAATGCGCTGTTTGAGTAGAGTAGCTGAATTCGACCACCATCGATAGGTGTGTGTTTTGTACACTGCATGGCGACTCGACAAAAGGATGGGTTTGCAACATCTGGTATAAAGGGTGTTTCCCTAAAACATTTTTGACACATTGTTAGATATTGTTTTTAATATCGTCCATGAAATACGTGGTATAATACTGTCAAATTTGCGTGTGATTTAAAGATGACACCTGACAGCTACTCTGGATGCGATGCGATTTGGATGCGACATTTGATACTTTGTACCAGAACTTACTAGATACAAAATATTCCTTGCTACAGTTGGAAAAGGTATTGGTGGCTGCATTACCAAATCGCCCTTGGCAGAATGTTGGTCGCGGTGAATCAATGTCATTTTGAAAGACATTAAACTTGTTTAGATAACATAAAATTTGATGGCATCGCATTTCTCCTGTGTCTTGTATTAAAAAAAAAACATCGACCGACCGACCCTCCCGATTTTCAGGCCAAAAGGGCAAACAAACATAATTTTTTTCGGCCTAATTAACGAAAACATCTCGTATAGCATACGTGTAAAAACAATGGCGAGTAGATCGAAAAGTCTGGTGTTCGGATATTGGTCAACAACCCCCACAAATTACCAAATATTTATTTATCGATTTCCCAAAGACAAACAGGGGTAAGACGAAATGTAATATTACTAGTTAATTTGCTTGAACAAATGCGAAATGCGAGTGAAAGTGATAATGCACAGTGCAGACTCACCAATGCACTTTATTTACACTATTGTATTTTCTCTATGCAGTCCGGGAATGTAGTATCTAAACGATGGTCCAAACTTCGATATTCTTGACTGAATGACTCTTTTATGGTAGGCCTACAAAAAGCAAGAATAAGAGTTCATTTGTTCATATATAAAAGATGATGAACATGCATGTGAGGTGATGATTGATAGAATGGAAACGCATGTGTGGTTGTGACTTGTGCAGTACGCATTGCATGGCATGGGGCAATAGAAATTAGGAAGCTCTTTCATTTTGTTTTAATTTTGAGGAAAACTTGTTCAACGGTGGGAGAGGAAGTATTCCAATACAGAAGAAATGGTGATAAATTGTGTGAGGCTAAGGCTGATGTTAAAAGTATCCTCATTTTGATGTGGTTAAAATGTTATTTTATTTTTGTATGTAACTTATGAGAAAAGATTTCAAGCAGATAACACCATGAGCTTTGGCATCCCCATCTACCAAGGACACAGTTCAATTAACACTAGTTGAGTTGTACACAATTATGAATTGACCTTGTGTGTTCTGCGTATCAGATATCATATCCAAAATCCAGGGGGAGTATTTTCTAAGTACACTGGTGAATGGAAGTTATTGGACTGTGTCCTGAAGAACGAGGGGCTTTTGGCTCATAGTGTAAAGTACCGTGCAAGAGAAAATGGAATTCCCCTAGTGCTATATTGATAATGCAATGTGTGTACGTGGTCATAGAAATTCTAGAAAAGCTACTATAATTGGTTTGGGATATCCCCTGGGATTTTTCAGGCATGTTTAAGAATTGAAAAATAGGTGGTGTTCCAGATTTCAATGATATCATCATTTTCTTTTTTAATATTACAATGATAGGCTATGTTTATGCATGACGCTACTATAATAGCCTATTCTTATGATATGGTAGCTTGCTTCTGATATATAAGGATGTTGCAAGTTTAAAGAATTCGACAGTAGTATTGATTTGTATTGTTGGTAGATCTAAATTTTATTTTTGCCGCCACATCAGTTAAAATGAAGTTGTTATCTGCTGTCGTCTTCTTCAACTGTCGTCTTTGAAGCTTAAATAGTTAAAGTTTGGGGAATCAAAAGAATTCCCTTTGTGGTCCTGCGACAGACGGACCTTGTATTGGCAATTTGGCATCCCGGACTGTTATACTACTAAAGCTTTTGTGTCGTTGAGAGACTTATAAATCCCCATTGTCTTGAACTGGTAGACAAATTTATCTTCAGGACTGTAAAGAACTGAAGAAGATTCCCTCGGATTATAGTATCCCTCGGATTTGTTGTCCTGGAATATTAAAACGTGAGATACTTTTTTGAAATCTTCACCGTTGAGGACACATCATCGTTGAACTGCAACGCTTCTTTTAACCCTCGTCTACCGAAGGGGGTGGTTACCACCCCCCTTCAGGTTTTTCCCCGGCTTGCTAAAACCTCCTTTTTAGGTGCCAAATTATTTAATGTAATTGTCAATTGACATTTTCCCCTCATTTTCATCCAAAAACAAACATCCATCGGGCCGCGGGTATAGGTAATATACAGGGTGATCCCAAAGTGATGGTTTAGGGCGGGGTGGTAACTACCCCCCTTTCGGGAGAGAAGTACCAACATGCCCAACACAACACAGGAATGTCACATACACTTGATTTTGGTACCAATAGATAGCTATGGTCCTCCTCTTTCCATGTTAGCAAAATTGACAATTTCCATAGACACACATAGGGGAAAATTCAATTGTTCGCCAAATTGTTAGGAATATCAGATTTTCATGCGGTGTTTTACGCTACTTCATGGGAAATGACTATTTTTATATAATGAGAGCATTTTAGGTGTTATAATAAGGTGTTTGAGTCATTAAAATTGTGAAATAATAATTTTCCACCTAACCCTATATTCGGTATTTTCGTACTTTTCTCAACATATGACGTCATGGTGACGTCATAATGGGGATGTTGGTACTTATTTTGGTACCAATGGAAAAAAGAAACTCTAAGCTATCCTTTGGTACCAAATTTACAGGAGTCGGATGTTCAGTAACCACCCCCCTTTCGGGAGTTTTGTTACAAAAAATGGTTCAGGTAGACGTGGGTTAATTCTGGACATAAGTCACCACATAAGAGTGGACATTTCTACAGTAGGTATAAACTCTATTCATAAGGATATTCTTAAGTTAAATTGTTTTGGACGTTTCAAATTCTTGAACAAATCAATTTGATAAGGATTATAATAAATTGTATTATTTTATAAAATTCAGATCATTTGTGCACAAGGCTCATTTGGTTGTGCTTAAAGAGTATTTCTGACCATTTTGTAGTTGAGATGCCGTAACAGAAATTGGGAACTCGTCCGGGAAATGAATTGAGCTAAATTTGACCCTTAAGTTCAGATTTAATCACATTGAAAGTGTGATAACAATGTATACATTGTTATCACACTTTCAATGGGATACCAATGTATACATTGTGCATATTCTGGCGTACAAAATTGTGTGTACAGAAATAACTTTCTCAATTGATACATTGTATTTTTAAAATGAGTTCTATATGGAGTTTAATCCACAAGTAGAGTTTATTGAACAAATAATTTTGGAAATGTTTGACGAGCTTAGAAAGCCTTATTTGATGAAGCTAGCAAAACAATTTGGACCTTAAGCTAAACATGCTACTAGAAAACAGCTTATAAAATAATCGGATTGAAACCGTAGTTCAAAATACGGTTACACGTTGTTGTGTACGCTTGTTTTATTCTGGGTTTCACAAGGTTGTGGTGATAAGATCTGCGAAATAGTTCATTTCTCAATCAAATATAAAGATTGTAATCCATAACATCATAACGCTGGAAAGAGGACAGACGTTGTGAACAAAAACCTGTTCGCTTGGCGGAAAAAAAATCTCAACATTCTTCCGTTAAAGGTGCAACGATAGATTTCTCATAACAGGTGTCACTAAAATTGTGAAAATTCTAATTTGGATTAATGTAAAGCTTTCTATCAAAAATATCCCCATGTGAAAGGATTAAGCTGAGAAATATTTCTTTAGTAAAAATGTGAAATTTCTAATTTCCTATAGGAGTAAATACAAAATTCAGACTATGTTTTATATTGAAATTATTAAAGCTAATCAAAATCACCTTTTGTTTTCACTTTCAAGGCATTCTGTAGCCAAATACAAGGTACGAAATCTATTGGGGTCGTATCTATCTGAAATCACTACATATGACACAATATGGGTGCCCCAAAATCTCTCGTTGCACCTTTAACCAGCTACGTGGATGGAAAGGTTATAGTAGATTTCAAATTAAGTGAGAGTTCTTGCATACGGGTGATATTGGTATGAGGGTTCAATCCCCGGCCATGTGGAGACTAGGCCTTTGTTCCTATTACTAAACATAATTTGGTACGGCACAAAGTTACTGAACAGAATCGGCTTACTGGAAACCGATGAATTCAGTTATACATTAATTTTGTCTGTTAATGATAGCATTGCGCTAATCTCCTAATACAAGGTTGGATGGCCAAATAAAAACTTACTTGTGTTACGTGTGCATTGATATAAGAATGCTTTATTTCTCCTGTGATATTTTGTAGTGTCAAAGGCAAGTTAATGAAATAATTGCTGGTGTTTTCATTCTGATACTTCAATTAAAACATCTCAGCTATCTTTAATGTGAAATAATGTATTTGAGGTCAACATTCATATACAAGCTATATTACTCTACATTGATATGAATACCATAAACTTTTTGATTCGTGCAACGCACGAATCCTACAAACGCCTCGAGGGTAGACACATTTCCATTCGTTTGAGTAGACCATTTTCGTATTTTAAGTCTACCCGCCGTTAGCTCGATGTTGGCTCATCGAGACAAACACTTCTCTGGAAACCCAAATAGTTATCATTCAAAAAGATGTTCATTAACGTAATTGAGTGATAAATTCTCCAAATACCTCCATACTATATATGGTGTGTTCTTTACCAATTGGCTATTTTGCAGTCTGAATTCAGTGATTACCGTTAACTTCCCACCTAAGAGCGGCCTATACCTCATCAATTCCATCGGTTGCATGAGAGGGGTCAACTAAATCAATGGAAGAGTCCCGTGGTCGGGATCCTAATAATAGGACACGCAATCAACGAAGTGGAGGCATGCTGCATGAATATGTGACGTACTGATCACCAGTCGGCGTGGCGCTGTACACTAGGGTCATTCACGGTACGTCATATAACTGCATGAATAATTAGTGACTTATCGAAAATGGTGGCTCTATCACTACTACGTCATAAATCGTCTAGCATTTTGAACACAGTGTCACCCGACCCCTGGCCGTGTCGTTAAAACTCAACTGTATTTGCTGCTCTCGAATGCGTGAGATTTGATCCCGGGAATTGATGGCAATGCGCCAGTAAAAACATCCAGAATTTTGATATTTTCTTGCAACACTTACGAAGCCGTTTTATAACTACCAATCTACAGAGATCAAGGAAACTAGTCAAACCAACATTTATCGCTAATATTGGCAAAATTTTCAACGCAGGAGAAGAGGAGACGCAGGAGAATTGGATATTGCACAGGCTTCACCGCGTGAACCAAACAGGTGGGACGATGTAAAGAGAAGCCCAGGAAATCCCCGTATCATGGTGAAAAAAAAGTGCTGCAAAATCAAACTCAGAATTGAACGGTACATCGGATAGCCAAATTTCTTCACTACAACATGAAAGACTCAGTCTGGCATTCATTTTTGTGTGAATCATAATTAGGGGTCAAAAGTGCATGTGGGCCAATTAAAAGGGGCATTTTGGGATGCAATAGACTTAATGAATAGGTGTAATTGCGGTATAGCTTGAAGGCAGTACATTGATATTCAATATTTCGCGTTAGCATGGGCAGGGTGGGGTGTTTGGAGCGGGTGGGGTGTTGGGATGGGGTGGGGGCGTTGCGGGGTGTTTGGAAGGGGTTGGGGTGTTTGCGGGTTAGAGGTGGGGGTAGGGTGGTGCGAGGTTTTTCTGGGTGATGTGATGGTTGGTGGAGCCTGGTTGGTTGGGGAGGGTGCTGGGGTTTTGGGGAGGGTTGGGGGGGGGGGGGGGTGTGGTTATTGCATGCGGTGCGTTTTCTCCGCGGTTGTGGGTGAGGGGGTTGGAATGGTGCGGGGCATTGGGATGGATTGGGTGCTGGGGAGGGGTGGGGTATTGCGGGGGTGTGGGGACGGTGGTGGTTTGGGGGGGGGTTGGGTGTTGGGGAGGTTGTTGGGTTGTTGCAGGGTGTTGTGGAGGGATTGGGTGTTTGAGGGTGTTGGGAGGGGTGGTGTTTGCTGGGTGTTGTGTTTGGTGTGTTTGGGTGGGTGTTGAATGGTGTTTGGGTTGGTGGGGAGGTGTGTGGGGTGTTTTGCGGGGGTTTTTGGGTAGTGTAGTGGTTGTGTTGCGGGGTGTTGGGAGGGGGTGGGATGTTGCGGTGTGTTGGGGAGGGGGTGGTTTGTTGCGGGGTGTTGGGGAGGGGGTGGGGTGTTGCGGGGTTTGGGGAGGGGTGAGTTTGTTGGTGGTGTTGGGGAGGTGTGGGGTGTTGGGGTGGGTGGGGTGTTTGTGGTGTGTTGTGTTGGGGAGGGGGTGGGTGTTGTGGTGGGAGTGGGGTTGTGTGTTGGGTTTTGTGGGGTGTTTGGGGATGGGTTGGGGTGTTGCGGGGTGTTGGGAGGGGGTGTGGTTTTGGTGGTTTTTTGTGGGTATTGTGGTGTTTTACGGGGTGTCCAGAGGATGGTAGTGTGGTGTTGCGGGATATTGGGGAAGGGGTGGTGTGTTGCGGGGTGTTGGGGAGGGGAGTGGGGTTGGGGAGGGGGTGTTGTCGGGGTGTTGGGATGGGGTGGTTGTGTTGGGGAGGTGTTTGGGGGTATTGGGGAGGGGGTGCCTGGGGAGGGGTTGTGGGGCATTGGGAGGGGGCGTTGGGGAGGGGGTGTGGGGCATTGGGGAGGGGTGTGTTGCGGGGTTGGTATGCGGGTTGTTGTGTGATTTGTGGGGTTTATGGGGCTGTTGTTTGTTTTCTTTTGTTTTGTGAGATGATGTTGTTGTTTCTTGTTGTTTTTAGTTGGGTGGGTGTTGTCTTCTGTTGGGGCTCTGTTTTTTGGTTTTGGGCTTTTTGTTTTTTCTTGTCTTCTTGTTTGTTCTTTTGTGTTTTTTTCCTTTTTTTTTTTTTGTTTTTCTTTTGTTGTGTTTTTTTCTTTTTTTTTTTCTGTTCGTTTTTTTTTGCGGGGTGTTGGGGAGGGGGTGGGGTGTTTGTGGTGTGGGGAGGGATATCTGCAAGCCTCCACTGTATCTGCTTGTAGCACATTTTTTTTTTTTTTTTTTTTTTCTTTTTTCCCTTCTTTGGAACACTCTCTACTTGTACAGTTGCAATCTGGTGTTCTGCTCTTGTCTACAGCTATACGCGAAAGCATGCGAGACTTGTGGGTTCGAGAACCTTGTTTACCAATCTGTCACCCCATGACGCCCCTTTTAAAGTCCTCACACCAAGTTGACGAATCAAAAATGGCCGTAAAAGCCCAGATTTTAGGGTTCTGACACTGAATGACCCCTTTTTTACCAAAACCTTATTGTTTTCGGATCCACCCTGTATTTTGTGTGTAAACACAAGAGTAGGGGATTATTTCATCAGTTAGGCTTATTCTATAGCCATCAAAATTTCCCCGTTTATTCTCTTTCACGCCGAATTCCCCCATTTTATTCTCCTCACACTGAATGACCCCCCTTTTTGCAAGAAATCTCTCCCCGATGCCCTTGATATCAAGGGTTGGTAGGAGCAGGTATGTCAACTCCCCCCCCCCGTCCACCCACCAAACCGCAGGTTGCACGAATCCACACGATCGGTGACCGCCTGTTACCTGTGGCCATTACACTAATTCCTCTTACCTCGCACGGTGAATGAACAGACTTAAAACTTTTTAATGAGGTCTCCTTATTTTGAAATCTACTATCATAAAATGGATTTTTATCTACATTGCTCTTCTCCGGTCACAGAGAGGTCATTTTTCAAATTTCAAGATAAGGGTTTCAATCCCGCCGGAGTAAGCTATTAAGCGAAAGTGCCCAAATGTCTCTTTCCCAGCGATTGGGGAAGAGTCCCATAAAATTCGCGGTGGCGTGTGATCGCCATCTCCACATCACGAGTCTTCGACATATATAGGAAGGGGGGGTTTAGAGGCATACACTATGCGTATACTGTACACGAAACCCGTAATTCTTTTGATCGATCGACCTGTGAACAAAGAATTTCCGCATTCACAGTATTAGCATAGACCTCGCACATGGCAATCTAAATCGCTAACTATGCAGAACTCACAACTCTGGCGGTAGGGGAGACTGAGAATATAATGGGGTTAGAACACACGACTTTTCTGATCGTATAAGACCCATGTCAACTATCAGTGACGCTTAGCACACAAACCGATATTACATCTCGCTATCACAAACTAAACCAATTATTCAATACTTCTGCGGACTGGAAACAGGTATTTTTAAGAGCGTATATATAGATAAAACAGATTGATGAGCTCTTAAAATATGCGAAGAGCGGGTGAGTAGTTTGGGCATGCGCTAGGCGAGATTGTGTCTCTTCAAAGTCAACAACACATTAGTAGGTACAGTGATTTATGTGCATATCATTATTTGTCATCTCAATACATATATAAGCTCATATATTACAAAATAACACGGCCTAGCTGCACTGGGCAGTATCGCGAAATAGTGCAGCAAGAACACACCAATCTGCTACAGTATAATGGTTCCTGAATAGTTTCCTTTGAAAGTATCAACATTTCCAAAACATACTGCACTCTTGAATAGAGCTTTCCATTTGTTTTTATTTGAGACTGATCCTGTATTAGCTGGTAATTAAAACCTTATTGATTTTTCGATTCTCTTATTGTTGGTGGTAGTTGTTTGTTTTTTTTGTGTCGTTATTGTTTTTTGTTTGGTTTGATTTTTAAATCATTGCTTTGCGTTTTATACCCAGTCCCGGAAGTGGTATGTAAAAGAAATGAGACGTGCCCGAAGTTTTGTATCAGAACCAAAATATGGTTTTCCCAGTTAATTTCTTCCATGTGTAATTGATTTTAATAAAACAGACAATGGATTTCGTCCTAAAAAATTGAATCGCGAGAAACGCAAAACAATTTTTAACTTTTCGAACTATGTTCATTTTTGTGTCATGTATTTCAACTGTGTGTCAATTGATATTCGTCAATCCGTTGACAATTCCGTCCCGCGTGGCGATTACTACTGAAGAGAAAAAAGCAATTTAGTCTTTATAATTGATTTGTAAGAATCGTGTCTTTTCATATTCGTCGGGTGATCATTCAATGAAATAAAGTGTTTATTTCATGATTAGTTCTCACTTGATAGGTCATGTATCTAATTAAAAGTGCATGGCGTAACCATCGGGGTGCCGGGGGCGATCATCCCCCGCTCAGATCCCTTGCCCTCCCCTTCCCCGCCATCCCCCCCAAATGAGCTGACCTTTTGTACAGTGGTCTATGGAGAAGACCCAAATTCGCCCCCTCAGAAAATGCCTCGGCCCCTTCGGCTTCCCCACCCCATTTTCAAATATCTGGTTACGGCCCGACTGTAGAGGTGCCTGTAAAAAAGCAGCCTCCATCTAAGAATGGGGTTGCGGTTGGGGTTTGCACTATGCTTATTTTTGAATAAAACGTTGATGTGGGTGGTCATAAAGGGTAGAGTTCCGCTATTGGTTAAACGCAAAAATAGTCCGAAATCGAAATATTCAAAAGTTATATCTACACCCGCAGTTACGTGTCGTCTTGGCACACAGCGCCCGTCATTGTTGAATCACGGTCAGAAAGTACTTTGAGCCACGCGACCTTTGCAAATCTTAACTGCGCTAGGGAGTTATCAAACCCATCATAATCGGCTGAGCTTGGTAAACCCACGTACACAAGTGGGTGGGCCAGATAGCGTTGATTCGGAATTTTTTTTGGTACTTTGCGGTACCTGGAGATTGCACAAAATATAGGTTTTCCCAGTTTAATATTTCGCACTTGTGTAATTGATTTTTAATAAAGACAATTGGATTACGTCGTTAAAAATGTGAATCGCGAGAAACGCAAACCGATTTCTTTTTTCAGTAACTGTGTTCATTTTTGTTTCAATTGTATTTCAAACTGTGTTTCGTTGATATTCGTCAAATCCATTGACAAAATTTCGTCCCGCGTGGCGATGACACTGAATAGAAAAAGAATTAGGGGCCGTATTCTCAAAACGATGTTTAAAAACTAAACGGCGGTTAGGCCTAAACTGTGGTTAGCTAAACGCAACGGTTTAAAATCCGCAGGTTAAATAGCTTGAAACAAGTCCGTTTAGCTAACCACGATATTTAAACGCTGTAAATGGCATCCCCGAATTGTGACTTATCTTCGCCTATAATATTACGTCACTATAACACTATTTATACTTTAATAATGCCTTCCGTAGTTGTAAATGCTACGCTGGAAGTCCACGGGTAAATTTCATGAATGTCGCTTTATGCAAAGAGCTTTAGAATTTGTTCAGCGAATTAGAAAAGACACCCAGCCTATTTAAAACTACTGCATGTCGCTTGCGCACTGCTATCAGTCATGTACAAAAAGATACACAAAGCATCAAAATAGAGGCAAAGTAAAAAAAAAAAAAATGGGCGAGAAGGAATCAACTGAGGACTCGAAAAAGAAAGTAGAGAAATAAAGAAGGCAACTGGTCTAACCACGACTATCACATATAGCTGAAAATCTCAGGCATTTGATGAAAGCGCCGAAGTGTAAACACGCCTTTAAACTACCCTCGGACCAAGTCTAAGTTTAACAACGTTTTAGGTATGTTTAACAATGTTCGGCTAAAATTTAAACAGCGTTTAAAGTTAACCTTGCTTTGAGAATTGCGTTTAGTTTAAGCGGGCGTTTAAATTGCGATTTAACCAGTGGATAGCGTTAACATCGTTTGAGAATACGGGCCTTAGTCTTTTATAATTGATTTAAGAATCTTGTCTTTCATATGTCGGGTAATCATTAAGTGAAATAAAGTGTTTATTTCATGATTGTTCTCACCTTATGCCATATCCATAAATAGTGCATGTAAAAGGCAGCCTTCGTCTAACTTAAAAAGGTGCGGGTGGGGTTGCACTTCTAGCCTCTTTGAATATAAACTGTTATCTTTGTGATGGTCATACAAAGGGGTAGATTCGCCATGATGAACGGGTGAAGCCAAGATATAGGCAACATCATTAAAAATTCAAAAACGACAATAAAAATATTCAAACAAAAGATAAACATACATATTTTTTCAAGATTCAAATTCATTTATATCGAATTGACAAGTTATATATATTTCCTTATTTAACAAATTGGTAAAATTCACTTATTTGCGTAATTTTCAGGCGAAAAGACTCAAAAAAGATAAGGCAGAAATGAGCATGTTTTTGAAGATACATTGGAGGAAAAACATTTCAGAACCATCCCCAAAAGAACCATATTAACGTTAATAAAATGCCTACACACACGTGACTAAATTGAAAGAGACGATAATGATATTAATGAAAATGCTAAGTTGTTTCAAAAACCGCCGGTGTGGCAGGAGATATAGAGTCCTCCCGGCTCACAGTCCGTGAAACAATGGTGAACATTAGTGCAATCGATTCATTTGACACTTCTCGCATATTACAGTTTTCAATCACTCTTTTATTTAGATTATTCCGTTGTCGTCTATGGAGCCCGGACTTGATACCTGCCGGACAATATTAATTCACACGGACCGGCCTTGATATTGACGGACGAATTCGACGAGCAATTGGACAAAAATTAATGACACAAAGTTGAAAATACAATGACACAAAATGGATATCAGTTACCGAAAAATTAAATTGGTTTTTTGCGTTTCTCGCGATTCGCATTTTTACGACGAATTCCAATTGTCGTTTTATTAAAATCAATTAAACAGTGCGAAATTAACTGGGAAAACCTATACTTGGCCTAGGGAGTTATCAACAGCATTATAATCGGCTGAGCGTGGGAAACTCCACGTACACACAGTGTCATTTTCCTTTCCACGCCGGACGTGCTCTCTGTGTCTCTCTCGCCACGACGCCACTGATACTGTGCTCGTTTGCTTACAGTAGAATACTCTACAAAAATCAGTGGAATTATTCCGCAATAAATCGTATATCTCTTGAGCTACTCCCTACCCGTAAACTAACCCAGTATACTACTTGCATTGTATAGCTTGTTGTGCTCTAGTTTTTGAACATATTACGGCGTTTTAATGTGAACTGTGTAGCGGGCGCCCCTTTGTATTTGAATATGTTGAAGAAATTTTTACCTCCCCCCTCCTCTCTTTCCTCTCAATTATAGCATGGGTAAGTTGGCGGATGCATAACTCCGCGTTCTCCCTTTTAAGGAAGCCCGGATGACACACTTTTTAAACTTCAGGCTATCAACTACTTGTTATTAACAATCTAGCACGACAATCTGTGACGTGGTACTTGAGTGGTTTGTTGCGGATATCATCTACAATTATCTGCGACATGTTACCTGGTGGTTGTGAAAAAGAATAAGAAGAAAACTTGCAAGTACATGTTCATTCTATATCTTTCACTTAACTACAGGTCTTAACCCACCCATTTACTACAAATGTTTTATTCATACATTTTCTTTTCATAACAATTGACAATAAAAGACCCTACATTCAACTGTTTACCATTTTAACAAGTGAAATTTTTGGGCAGCATGGCTTGCCCCCCTCTAGGCACTACTGGTCGGCATTCGTTTAATGCACTCAATGACATTTCCGATGATTATGCATTAACACACATACGTTTTATTATCAAAGTCTAATTACACAACCTGTTGCACACTAGACCTAACAAGGCCCAAAAATTCCTAAGTTTTTTTTAAATCCTGGAAAAAGTTGCCAAGGGCTTCCCGCGCTAAAAAACCGCTGGGGAGCCATGTCGTGTATAATCATGATCATAGGGATTGGCATTATCATGCATCACTACACGTTGCAATACCTAGTACTCTTTACATTAAGGCCACAAAAATTACATAGGTTCCCTTTTATGAACATCACAATAACCGAACCGAGAAGTATTGAATTTTGTGTACCCTCTGTTGCCGTTATCGTGTGTATATTTGGTTAAGTGACCGTCCGTCGCCGCGAGCGGGTGTGTATTGAGCAGTGCTCCGTCGCCCGTGAGAGTGTGTACGTGATTGCATGCACCTCCGTCGCCGTGAGAGTGTATGAGTTAGGCGGCCCTCCGTCGCCGTGAGAAGCGCACAAATATTAATTGGACTCTCCGTCGCCGTGAGAGTGAGTGTTTTTGATAGAATCAAAAAAAAAAACTCCGTCGCCGTGAGAGTGAGTGTTTGATAGCACTCTCCGTCGCCGTGAAGTGTGTTATTAGATTGCACCTCTTCCGTCGCCGTGGAGTGTAATGAGTTTGAGTGGTGCTCCGTCGCCGTGAGAGCCACATAGATTATGCACTCTCCGTCTCCCGTGAGAGTGGTGTCTTGATAGAAACTCCGTCGCCGTGAAGTGAGTGTTTGATAGGGCACTCCCGTCCCGTGAGAGTGTGTATTAGAATTGCACTCTCCCTCGCCGTGAGAGTGTATGAGTTGAGAGGCCCTCGTCGCCGTGAGAGCCCACATAGATTAATTGCACGTCTCCGTCGCCTGGGGTGGATTGTGTCGGTGATGCCCACCCTTGCAAACAACCTCCGTCGCCGTGAGAGTGTATGAGTTGAGTGACTCTCCGTCGCCGTGAGAGCGCAATTTAGTTTAATTGCTCACTTCACAAAGTCCGTCTGCCGTGGAGAGGGTGTATTGAGTTACTCTCCGTCCGCCGTGAGAGCAATAAGTTTTGATTGCACTCTTCGTCGCGCCGTGAGAGTGTGTATTTGATTGTACTCTCCGTCGGGCCGTGAGAGTGTGTATTTGACTGGCTCTCCGTCGCCGTGAGAGCATTAAGTTTTGATGCACTTCCCTTCCGTCGCCGTGAGAGTGTATTTGATTGGACTCTTCCGTCGCCGTGAGAGTGTATAAGTTGAGTGGCTCTCCGTCCGCGTGAGAGCGCACATAGTTTTATTGGCACTCCCGTCGCCGTGAAGTGGTGTCTTTGATTGCACTCTCCGTCGCCGCGAAGTGTGTATTGAGTGGCCTCTTCTCCCGTCTCCCGTGAGAGCAAAGTTTGATTGCACTCTCCGTCGCCGTGAGAGATTGTATTTGAATTGCACTCTTACTCCGTCGCCGGTGAGAGTGTGATTGAGTAGTTGCTCTCCGTCGGCCGTGAGAGCAAAGTTTAATTGCACTCTCTACTCTACTCTCCGTCGCCGTGATAGTGGTATTTGATTGCACTCTCCGTCGCCGTGATAGTGTGTGTTTGATAGCACCCTCCATCGCCGTGAGAGTGAGTGTTTGGTGGCACTCTCCGTCGCCGTAGAGTGTTTTGAGTTAAGTTGGCTCTCCTCGCCGGGGGGGGGTGAGAAGCGCACGTGAGTTTACTTTAATTGCAACACAAGTCCTCGCCGTGAGAGTGTGTATGTTGATTCAACCTCCCGCGCCGTGAGAGTGTGTGTTTGTTATAGCACCCGCCGTCCGCCGTGAAGGTGTGCACTGTGATTTGATTGCACTCTCCGTCGCCGTGAGTGTTTGAGTTAATTGGCCTCCGTCGCGTGAGAGCGCACATTAATTTTGGGTTTTTTATTACGAGGGTTATTATTTCCACTTTTCTTTGACTCGCGTATCGCGGGAATATTGTTTCGTCTAATTTGAATTGCGTATGCGTGTATGTCTCACCTTACCTCAATATCCAATCCCAGGCACACAAATCAGCGGGTACAATTTTAAAGTGTAAACGCGCAATGGCATGTTGTTAATGTATCGGAAATACCTCCTCCCGTCTCAGGTCTACTTAACTTTAAAACAGGCCTTTACATAACATTCGGTTCATACAACTAATAACGCACCGTCACAAACCAATGAACCATTCGGGAGGAAATATTTATGTGAGGAACACTGAAAAATAAATGTGGGATGTGGGTGTGTGTATTTAATGTACATGCGTGTGTGTAGGCGTGAGAAATACGGCGTGTCCTAAACGAATACCAAGAGAGTCCCCGTTTTCAGCAACTTGTGCAATTCATAACATTACGCACCAAACACCATTTCGCAACATGGTATTCATCATTACTAGTAACAAGCGAATACAACAATTAATTTTACCATCTTTCGACTCTCATCATACATATCTATCGCAAAGGTTTTAAATAATACACCTCTGAATTACATGCTGGTTACGACTCTCGGTGGCAACTCACCCGACGGCGAATAACGAAAGCAGTCACCTCACGGAACAGACTATAGCCTTGTCGCTCATCAATTTCACTCCTCATCCCCCTTACCAGAACCTAATACATGATTTGAGTACATCCAATAGGCCTATACCACAAACTAAAAATCCTCCAAAGTTTCGAGATCCCCCGCACAAACTCCAAAAACTGCATCCTCCAAATCGTTAAGCAATCACTTCCTCATCCCATAATAATCGAACCATACAGTCGATTAACCGCTACCTAGTCCTGGCGTGTGTGACACTAGAATTAAACAAAGGTGTGCCTGGACCCCTAGTTACAATCCTATCAGGAAAACCACCATTTTCCAATACATCACCAAATATCTTAAGAATACAAAATAGTTCCATCACAACAGGTAACCATCTCTTACTTACATTTTAAAGATTTTCCACACTCATTAATTACTCACCAAAATTAATAATAATTATAAATCTCCTTTAAATGTATAAAATACACATCTTTTATTTTAAGTTTAATTAAAATAACACACCTCTATTACTAACATACCATTATCCTACCTCTTAATCTAACGCTTACTTCTCGGTAAATTTACTGTTCTGTGATTTTAAAAATATAATTACTTTAATTATAAAACAAAATAGTGCAAACTATTTTATTACAGGAAAGTACCTATAGTGTTATCAATTCGTTACTTTAAATGTATTATAAAAAATATCCTAAAAATATATTACTCTCTTTATTTATTACAGTTTAAATATCCAATTATTTACAAATAACACATCATGAAGTTGTGTACATGCCACCATCCCAACTATTCATAACAACTTACACCAGATAAAAAAAATAAAAATAATTGTTCTTGTTTTGTTGTTGTTTTCTTAATATTTAAAAATAAATAAAAACATTAACAATAAACCGAATCATAAATTGGGTTTAAATTGCCATTTAAAGATCACAACTTCAATATATTCGCAATAAGGGAGCACCTGTCGCGCATGCGCACGATGTCCTTTAAGTGATGACGGTAAGCTATTCCAAGATGAATTGAGTAAAGAAGGAAAAGATGGAATTCCCCAAGTGAACCATCGTCATACATATTTACAATAAATCCAACGGTTATTTTGGCATCATCAAAATCTCACAATAGCCATTATGATTGCTATAAAGCAAAAGTACGCTCATTGAAATTCACAAATAAATAAATTCAACAAATTTAAACAAGCCTGAAACCCCCCTGCATGGCGTACCGTATTGCATATGCGTGTGTTATGCACCCATGAAGAAACAACAAGCCTATCTCCCACTGCACGCCACGTCCGAGTAACAAGATGTGCGAATCAATGCATACGTATCCTAAAGCGTGTAAAATGGTGGAACTGCCTCTCACTGAATGCGATGGTCAACATGAAAATCTCCACCCCATCCCCAACAAACCATCCGCAGGTATACAGGCCGACAGTTTATGTGACACCACATCCGAAAGGAGCTACCCATCAATACTTGAGTTTGGAAAGACTGCACTGAAAGCTGATTTTGCTGCATTTTGTTGATCGAATTTGCAAAGGTCAATGCAAGACTAATGCAGTTAAGACGAACAACTGACATTCGAACAGATCATGGTAAATTCATCGATTTTCCTAACTTCGTACATTGTAGCCGGACCGCCAGCGTATTATGAATTTATGTTTCTGTGAACAAATGGGCCGGCAATTTTGACACTTAATTTCAATCGATAAAATATTAGGACAATTCTAAAATGGACAATCTCATGTGCATGACTCACACTTGACAATACGATTACACACAGCACATTGAGCAAATGACGGGCTTCGACACTCATAACCAGGCCAACTCACAAACAGCAAAAAAATCAGGAATATAATACCAAACACCCTAAACTGTCGCTGACATATATTTTACAACATAAATGAGATTTCAACTTGCCAACCTTCACTGTAATCTTCCACAAACGTGATCTTTTTGGGTAGTCCTATGCTAGTGTTGCTCATTACCTGGTGGTTTTTTGTTGTGAAATGACCAGGGCGCCCGCAAAGACCCGCGCTAGCTAAACCCCCGCAGGCAGATGCCCGTGGTGAATTGGTCGTTCGCGTCACATGATCGTACGGTCGCTCAGACCGTATCATGACGGCCTGGCAAGTTGAAACCATTCATAATTTCATTATACTAACGCCAGTACTAAATATTCCCCCCTCATCATACAATTACAAAACTATATTATTTCTTGTTAAAGCTAAGGGATATCGCATAGCGCTCTCAAATCCCGCTTCAGCCCCCCTCCCAAGCGCCAGAGATGTGTGCCGTCCCGGCACACTACGCTCAACTAAAGCGGTATTTGGAAACACGACCCAGTGGCTACCTTCTACTCTACTTTTATATAATATTGCGTTCCGCTGTTGATGACGTCATCGGTTTCTTCACATCTCTTCCGGTGGACGAATAACTAGGTAATTAGACCGATCCAATGACGATCCTCGATTTCATGGGTTTAGACTGCCGACCGACGTCAAGTGAGCGTCTGTTTTCCCTTCCTACGGGTCGCTAAACTTCGGTGCGTCTGGGGCGACATAGAAATAATCTGCGTCCTTGCGAACGACAACGGCCGTTTGCATCTCCCACTTACTAAGCCATCCACTTCATCGGGCTTCACGAGAAACTTGATGGGCGCCAAGTCCAAGAACTACGTAGCATCATACCCCCAACGCCACAATCAACAACTTGCTTTACCCCTTTCACCTCATGCCCACATTGGGGTTATCCTTACTCTAGTCGCCATTCAATTATTACTTTAGAATTGTAATTACGATAGTCGCACTTCTCACAATCATTCTCATCTCACGCCAGTCTGCGTTTGCTTTAATAATGCAACTACATAGGGGTAAAATAAAAAAAAACATCTTCCGTTAACCCATAACACGATGTTGACCCGATAAGTGTATACAATTTCAGGAATGAACCCCCCGCGTCTTTCTCGTGTCACTATATCTTCGAACACCTTCTCCTGATTCTCTCAAATCACATAACTTTTTTACATTGATTGTAAGATCTCTTAATCACGTACGCCTCCTCCACTCTGGTCGCATTTTATGTCGATATATGTGGCAGGTTTCTGAAATCAGCTCCTCTCACTCCGATGTCCGCCATTTTGATTTTGATCTGTACCAATCATAAACACCTCTTCCTCACCCCCGCGGTCGTAGTCGGCCGGCCATTTTGATTCGATATGCTTAAAATCACAAAGCACCTCTTCTCGCCCCGCGTCGCCATTTTGGATTCGATAAGTATAAATCACATGAAATCGCCCCAGTCCTCCCCCTGTCGCCATTTTGCATCGATTTGTAAAAATCACAGAACCCACCTCCTCTCAACACCCGCTTCACCCGTTCGTTTCGTCGTCGTTCGTGTCGCCATTTCAGTCCGTCGGTAACAAAACTGCATTTTAAAGAATGTCGTCTGTCACTCGGGTCCTATTTTGATTCGTACTACGTACTACTATAATATCGAATATCAATTCCTCTCTATTATTTTGTTTGGGTATGTACAGACAAGGTAACAATAGAGTTTCTTCCTTTCCTTCTCTTTTCCCTCTCTTTCCCACTTCGGCAAGCTCAGACTTTCGCTTCACCCTTTCCAACCTCTCCTGTTCTGGTGGTTTCTTGCTTTCTCTTTTTCTTTTCTCCCTCTTTTCCTTTTCGACATGCTTGACCTCTCGCTCCTCTCCCTCTATCTTCATTTCCTGACATTCCTTCCTCTCTCTGACTTCTTTCTCGCACTGCTCATCGTTCTCCCAACCTTCTTCCTTTTGCTTTCTTTCCCTTTCCTTTTCCATCTCCAGTTCATCCTCCTCTTCGGTACGCTTATCCTCTGGTCCCCCTTTTGTCTTCCTAACCTGACATTCCTTCCTCTCTTGGACTCCCACCTCGCGTACCACAATGTTCTCTTCCTCCGGCCCTTCCCATTCCATCGCCATCCTTTCCATCTCCTCTTCTTTCCGTTCAACCTCGTTTTCCCTCAGCCGCCATCTTTCTAACTCAGCTTGTCTCTCCAATCTTTCTCGCATGTCCCTAAACCGCTTCTGAACTTCTGCGAACTTTTTACTTATTTCAGCTTCTTTCTTCATCACCCATTGCCTCTTCTCTTCCAATTGCATCTTTAAGCTATCAAGGTCATCTGGCCCACCGCTTTCTCTTCCATCCCCCATTTGGATAGACGTACAATCGGCTTCCTCCATTATTCCCTAGACAAAAAGAACAATAATTGAATTTAGTATACACTATTACTGATATTCTACATAACTCTTCAACAACAACATATACATAACTGAGAAAGAGAAGAGAAGAAACCCCTAACTACAGCAATACAATAGTTCACCCTACCCCCAGCCCATGCATGCTCTATAACATGACAATGTTCGCACTACGCCTATTATCGATACCGCGCGGGCCTCCGCCTATTCTTTCTTTGGCTCCTGCGATACTGTCTCCCCTCCCCATCGCCAGGTTCTCCCTCATCTTGCCTAGTGTCCTCCTTCGCACATGCCCATCTTCAGGCTCCTCAACTTCGCCCCTGGGCACATCGTCAGCCTGATTCTTCTGACCATTCTGGGCGCCAACACCCTTACCGGCCGTACTATTCCCTT
>JAMKCH010003615.1:0-35627 GCA_023653785.1 Ophioderma brevispina | reverse complement strand
GTGCCCAAGCTAAAATAAATTCTGTTAGTGCCCAAGATGGGGGGGTTCCTAAGGACCCAACCCAGATAACCACATTCCCATGGGAGTTTGATCATGACACTAACACAAATGGGGGTCACGTAAGAACCACATACCCACAATAAAAATGAAAATCCGAACTTTGACCTATGACCTATGGCCAATTGAAATTGTCACTCTCCGAAAAAGAGTGGTTCGCACATTTCCATCCTCAGCAACTCCAATATAAGGTTTTGAACCAAAATAATTCATTATATCTACTCTAGAATAACCAATTAAAATAATCATTGCAAATATAGCCAAATTTATACCATCTTGTATTTTTCTCAGAAACTTCAAAATCACCTTGGTTTTCCCTAGACTTACACAGTTAAGAGCACGGCCATGACAAAATTAAAGTTGATGCTATCAGCTATAAAAGGTTATTTGATTTAAGTATTATTAATTATTAATTAATTGCCTCCTAAGGTATATATCTAAGCAAATAAATCCCAAGATTTAATTACTTTATTTTTTTAATTAGTAAAATATCTTGATTTTTTTTTTTTTTTTTTTTTTTTTTTTTTTTTTTTTTTTTTTTTTTTTTTTTTTTTTTTTTTTTTTTTTTTTTTTTTTTTTTTTTTTTTTTTTTTTTTTAACTCCTTGAAAATTTTGATTGCGTAACCGAGAAATTGCAAAAAAAATCAAATGTTGGGTACTATGGAACCCCCCTTGGGCAGATATGAAATTTGAAAAGCTAAAAGTTTCAAGAAAGGAATTATCAAAATTCATTTCATTTTGAAAAACCTGTCAATGCACCTCTACTGAATCAAGAATTACATTGACAGAATAGGCAAATATGCATCAAATTTGAGGACTGCATTTAACCTACGCAACCACTTTGGTAATGGTGTAATAAATCAAATACTTCCAAACATACATGGGGTACAATTACTTGATGACAAGCTGCAATGGTTGATTATGACTGATATTTACATTAAAATAACCACACCAAGTGAAAGGGGTTGATGGATGTATATGCTACAGGGCATGGTTTGGATACATCTGCCATGTAATTACAATTGGCTACTACTATCTGCTACTGTATACATGTACAGCTATTCAGAGAACACTAATAATTATGACTATAAAATATCTTGCTTTTAAAGGTGCAACGAGAGATTTTGAGGCACCCAAATATTGTGTCATAATAGTAATTTCATATAGATTAGACACTCAATAGATTTCTTGCCTTGTATTTCGCTACAGAAATGTCTTAAAAGAGAGAGAAAAAAAGGCGATTTGGATTTGCTTGTATTTCAATGTAAAACATAGGCTGAATTTCATATTTGCTCCTATACGAAATTAAAAATTTCACAATTATTGTACCAAAGAAACATTTCTTGGCTTAATCCTTTCAGATTGGGATATTTTTGATGGAAAGCTTTACATCAGGGCAAAAATCAGTACTTTCGATTTTTTAAGGGACACCCAATATGTGAAATCTCTCGTTGCACCTTTAATAGGCCATGAGGCCAAAGCGAAAAAGATGCCCGGATAACGACCAAGGTGGTGCACCCCTGCAGGGAAGTACATAATTCTTCCGAAATAATTTTCCTAAAATTATAGAAATCAGTTCTATGTGTGTTCTCACTTCTAGTATGTGCACATTAATTAATTAAATGTCATCTCAATTTATGCCCTGAAAATCAGTGACTACGGGATGTACCCAAGATTCATTGTACTCCAGCAATCATGGGGTGCATATTGATAAGTAATCTGGCTCTGTATGTCAAGACCAACACTCACCAGATTCTTTTCCTCTGGAACTGCAGAGCCATTGTTATTAGTCATGCAACTGAAAAGATTGTAGGCGTGCTTTAACCACACCCCGATTTAGATTAAGCTTTTTTTCATGACGTGATGAACACAAATTCCTGTCCTCTTTCACGAATACAAAGATAGAGGTTCTACTGTGTGTTAATTTTCGTTGCGCCTATTTTCTCCTTTATTCGAAAGGGAAACCAAGGTGAACAAAGCTACCTGAAGAAAAAATGTTTTGGCAAAACTTTGAACCTAACATCTTTGTTCAGAACCAACCCGTACTTGCCGCGTAACCCATTTGTCTATTCATTTATTGCTTTCACTTTCTATGCAGAAATCGAAAATCATTTCACCTATATGAAATGCCGGTGAACCGGTGCCGAACAATCTTTTAATTGAATAGAAAAGATGTCCAATATTATATGATTAAGTTAGGGGTGTTGGTTTCTGCACCAAGAATGTTAGGTCATATCTTGCCAATCAAACTTCTTTCAATGAATTTTCCTCATCTTTGTTTCCTTTTTGAATACATGATGAAGTAAAGCGATCAAGTTATTAAACTCCTCAACATAAGTTTGAGTTTTATTTTCTTTGGTGAATGAGGCTGTACCTCATCTGAACCGGGCGGTGACACAATTCAAAAGCTTTCCGTCATTGAACAATAACATGGTTTGCAGTCCCAGAGATCTGATCTGTGTCGTCCTATCATTCCTATTCATAACAGGCAGATTTGCTTATCAATGGCACCATTATTTGCTGGAGTCATGGAATGTGGTATACATCTCTGGTCACAATATTCAAGGGGAAAAAGGATAACTTTAAATTCATTTTCACAAAATGTGCACTACTAAAGTGAGAACACGCGTAGAACTCTCTTTTGTATGATGAATCCGTGAGTGGATGTGCTGTAACAAACTCAAATTGAATGATGAAAGACAGTGACTATAAACGAATTTTTCATCTCATGTTCATCCTATTACACAATTCGCCTCAAAGATATTACCTTCAGGGTCGGGACAGTGGATGTTCCCCAGTCTTCGGCAATTAGAAACCATTGTGTCGTGTGTGATCAGACAATGTCTATGACTGAACATGTAAAGGTTATCATTAAGTCTGTTAACCTTCACCTTCCGCAATATTTACCGGATCCGCTGCTTTATCACATTTGAGAGTTGTCATTATCATCATCCGTTCACAAGTGATGTTATCTTTGCATTGACTATGCCAATCCCTTTTGTCCTGGAATGCGGCAGAGAATCGAGTAAACTCAGATTTTGCAGAATAGAGCGCCAGGCTATTGTTCAGATCTGATATAAGGACACCAGCCACACCACTCCTTAAAGAGCTCCATTGGCTACCAAGTAGTGGGCGCATTGTCTTTAAAGCTTATGCTTCTTACTTACAATGGCATTTCCGGACAATGGCCATCTTACTTGTCCGAATACCTCTCTTTGTGTATATTTCCCTGGCAGGCCCAGGATTGCGATCTGCAGATGACAGACGCTCCTCACTGTTTCCCCCGCCACAAAAGGTCAGTGGGGTGAAGGGCTTTTTTCAGCAATGCGGCCCCTATCCATTGAACTCTTTGCCTCATCTTTTTCGCCACTCCAAGTCCATTGTTACTTTTAAGAAAGCTCTAAAATTTCTCTATTTCCTAAGAGTTGATCGTGTGCTTAAATTAGGTTTGTTTTTTTGTTATTGCCTCACATGATTTTAATTGTGTCACTGTTTTCTTCTGTTTTTTTATTTTAATACTTTGATGTTAAGTACTTATCTCATTGTTCATTTTTGACATATTTTGTGTATTACTGGATGTTTAGCTAATAGAATGACTCTCTATTTTTGTCAAGCGCTTTGACCTTGTTCTGAGAAGGCGCAACTACAAACTATCAAATGCCGTTTGTATGTATTGTAACTGATGTTTGATAATTTTTAGACAATTTCTTTTAGCAAAATATGTACGTTTTAGGGTTGCGCGTCACCTTTGTCAACGCTATGAGAACATCTTGCCCGCTGCCTTTAACCAGAGCATCAATGATTCAGAAACCTATCCAGTGATGGTATTCAAAGAGGAATTGTTTTTTGTGATATCCGCTTACTTTACTTACAATGGAAATACTAGGATAACCAATTAACGTGTACAAAAAATGCTGGTAATTAGAACACCCCGTGGTTCTCAACCACAAGTCTTGCCCTCAAACATTGTGTTTGATGTAACTCAGTTGATTTTCAGTGGTTTAACATTCTCCCATTTGGAACTATTTCAGTGGTTTCTGGTTATTTGTTTGTTGTTGTTTTCTTTCTTATGGGACCATATCAGAACTAGAGTCATCACATCCATTCAACTATTTCCATTCAATTCAGTTGGGGTATTATATCCATCGCTTGAATTTACAATATTCACCCAGATTTGTCAGACCACTGAATATAACGCATTTAAGTTAAGCAAGTCCGCTAAGTTATTATTAAATTATTGATTAGAGGACAATACTGGTACAAGACCGCGAAAAAAACCATCGACAAAGTATTTTAGTAATTTCATTTTAAAAACAAAAGACATGATTGTATCAGAATTTTTGTAGTGAAGACATCTTAGTCCACTTTTCAAGGTGAAACCTGCTTCAACGATCTAAGGCAAACCTTGTAATGGGGCAATTTGAGTGTGCGTTACCACAATCCCTTTGTTTTCAAACCAGTGAACTGTATCAGACAACTTGGACAGGATATACATGGATCGCCATTTCAGATATGTTTAAAATTTGAATAATTCTCAGGAATTTTGAAATTATAGCACCACCAACTCCGAGGATTGCATTATTTTGGGACATCCCTGTACTTTTACTACAAAGCATTGGTTATACAGGAGTCATTAGGGTAGCTCTAACACTCAGCTTCATTGTCAATTCATGTTGACCATTGGACACGCCTGCGATTCTCCAGGACTCTCTCTATCTCGACATCTACACAGATCACGGAGTTGGAATGCTTCGTATGCATTGGGGTCTAACAAAGCTTCCAAGGCGCATACAAATCACATTGAATAATAACAGTCAGTAAGCCCTTTTCAGTTCGACAATCGCATTCGCAATTGGTGGTCAAGTGTGAATGTGTACTTCAGGTCAGGATTAGTATTGTCAGTTGCATTGATCCAGGCAGGGCAGATGACGAATACTTGAAATTTGGGAGAAAAAGGTACAACTGTGGGGGACATGTGGTGAAGTGGATCAGAGGGCTTGCCTCATTAGCATAGTAAGGGTGGGTTCGAGCCCTGTTGTCGCCAATGTGTTTGTGCACTTGGGAAAGGCCTTTACCTTGCTTGCCTTGCTCCACCCAGGTGTAAATGGTACCGGCATATGCTGGTGAATGCAATACAGAATCGCGTGCGGGATGGCGACCCACCCACAGCAACATATGAGGGAGTCTGGCCCTAACGCCAATGATAGAGAGATGGGCACTCTGCCTGCGGGTGCACCATTTGCATTTTACAACTGTAAACCATACCAGCATTTTTAGAATTGTGAGAGTGAGTGTTGGGAGGGTTTTATGTTTGTTGAAAGAGGTTAATATTTTGATTAAAAGTTACTTCTGCCAAATTACAACTACATGGCAAAAAGGTCCACATTTGGGGACAAATTTGTGATTTTGGGCACATTTCTGCTAATTAAAAAAAAGTCAAATTTGGGTGCTGTACTGACCCAAACATTGTATTTCTTTATTATGTTTAAGTTATTCTAAGTAAGTTCTTACTTACAACCTGATCTTAATAAGTTTTGAGGGATCCTGAAACTGAAAGCAGCTCAGGTAGCAGCTGGCTGAGGAGATCTGATGCTTGTTCATAAAACATGCAGTGGAAAAGGGTTTTATTTATATTTACTTGTAAGTGAAATTATGTAGCAAATGCAAGTCAGCAATAGTGCCTTTGAGATCAATAATAATGCCTAAAATACAAATTAATTCAAACATATCAAGCAAACACTTGACTTTCTAAACATGTAGCTCCTTTTTGATAACTTTACAGATGCCAGAAACACAAAACACAAAGCTTAAAGGTGGGTGATCTGATCGACAACCTCAAACCCCAACTTCACTCCATCAAAATGAGATTTAGGTATCAGAATAAAGTTCATATTTTTTTCTCGGTGAAATTTTAGGTTCAGGAAGTGATTCCTTTCGATGTTATGAACAAAATTGTCTCTCAATGTGGTATACCACATTATTTACACATACTGCCAATTTAGTACACGGTTTTGCTTCTACTATCCAAATGGCATGACCATTTTAACTCAAAATTTGTAATCAGATGTTTTAGGTGATATTCTTGCATTTGAGGGAGAAAAAACAAATGAAAAATCGGACCTCGATTGGGGCACCCACCTTTAAGTCTAAACCAAACAATGCCAGCACATATCATCATGTGAATAGAAGAAGGTCATAAGTGCAATAGCTGCCATGTGATAAATCGGTGTGGCTGCCATGTTTTAGGATAACTCAATTTATCTTTCCTTGAGCCAGTGATTCTTAAATGGTTCTTCAGGTGACTGTGTCACCTGAAGAACCAGTCAAAAAGCCAATGACCAAAGAGTGGATTTTATAACAGTATCATGTTTTTAAGGGAATAATTTTGACAAAGGCAGCTAGTGCCTTACAACCTTCTTACATTCACATGACGAATGCCAACCTACTGTGCTTTGCCCAGATTGATCCTCAAGCATGTGACTGTAAAACAGTCTAACCACCATTTTCAAGTCATTAGCTGTACACCGGCTGGTTATCTTGGCTAGCGCCCTCTGTTGGTTACCAGTTCCTTGTGTGCGTGTCATATTTTGCAGGAATGCATAACCTGTTAGTAGAGGAAGGAAAACACCAACAAATGTTTGGCACAACAGGGCAATAGTGTATAAATAAATCTGTTTATAAGGGATCCTGATGCAAGGCACCGGGCAAAACAGTGGGCAAGAAAGTACTAAGGGACATTTTTTTAATTGAAATTGGTGAATATTTCAAACAATGTTTTGTTTAAGAGCAAAATCACTAGACAATTCTGTTTGTCTTTCACAGTTAGTGGTTAAACGTCATATGATCCTGATATATTGAGTTCAAAATTTTTGAAAGCCATCATATTATGGATTGGTATGAAAAGTAGTAGTAAAAAATTAACTATGAGTATAGCTTGGTTTGATTTTTAACAGCAAATATGGAATTATTAGCCTTCTCCAACATACTTCCTAGAGCTGTTTTCTATTTGTTCTTTTTCAAATGGAAGCTGTACATCATAATTATACAAAATTAGTTATCTTTCTACAAGTTTCAATCTACAAAAACTGCCCGGTTGCACATAACATCCTTACTTACATAATCAATTGTTCACATCAATTTTAGATAGTTTATTAATTATGTTTATTTAATGTTTTTGGCTGTTCATAGTGTATTCACGCTTTCCCCTTCTGCTTTTCCATGCTGTCGGCTAAGGTACTTGCCGCCTTGCAAGGTGGGGTAATTATAAGAAGGTGTGAGAATGGGACACAAGGTGAGTTGATGAGCAACAATATTTAATCTTGTATAGTGTTATTTTTTTGCTATAGCTTTTGAAATTGTGTGGTTTTTATTTTATTATTGATTCGTGAACATACGTCTTACTTGGATGTATATGTTGGGGTCACTCTAAGCCAGAATGGCTAGTCTTTGTATAAAGCTGGTGACTTAATAAATATTATACTACTACATCTCTATGCTAAACCATGTATTCTAACTTACTTCAATTATATCGAGATTGCTCTTCTTAATTGGTGGGCAGGCTTGGCTTTGCTCGTAAAACTTCCTGACTGTTTCTGAACATCTCCTGCTCAATCTGGTGACCATGAATCTAGATCTGTCCCAAGAACTGAAAATAAATGGTATTTACAATTATAACTCAGATTTTTGAAGATTATCACCACAAAAAAAGATATCACACTACTTATTTCTGTTATGAACTACTACCAAAACTACTTGGCGACTACTTCTTGAAGGGAATATTGAAAATGAAAATCACCAGGTCCCAGGAACTTCTCAGCAGAACCTGTCAATGGCCTTGGCAAACAGGCTCAGCCAGGACTACAGTTGTGACACTAGATTAATGTTGTATCAAATGCAAAATTTGACACCCGAAGGTAAAACCATCATAATCTACCAATATAAGGTTTTTCAAACACTGAAAAAATCTATATTAAGAAACCAATGTTTAATCCTTTGGAATTGTCGCCGATCAAATTGACTATCTGTTAATTTCTGTTTCCAAAAGGTAAAAATGTTCTTCATTTTGATGGGCACATTCAGAATTAAGATGAACAATTCATTTAAATGAGTCAAAACAAGCCTATAGTCTTGTTGGTGTTTTAGATGACTTTCCAATCCCCTGCAACATTTGGAAGGCCACCTCTAAGCCACTGACTTATGTGTTTTACAACGTCTATACAGAACTGGCCAGGGCTCACAGGGTTGGGGACCCAGTTTGGGATAATGAGTCTTGGAGTGATTGCTTATTCTCCTTGTTCTTCAGCTTAAAAGCACCAGACTTGTACCCCTCTCTGGCTGATCATATTTGAGAACCACCATGTTTGGATATGATAAGAAAGCAGCACTTTTGACCCAACATGGATATAGCTGGCAGGGAGATGCAGATGCAAACCTTAAAGTTATTCTGTGCTCCATTCTCTCTGCCTTTTTTAATGTGAATTTCCTTGAATAGAAATAGATCTGGGAGCAATTGTTTAATTTTCTATCATGTACACAAACAATATTTTTGTTTGTGTTCCATGTACAAGTTTTTTATGACATTGAAAGATGACTGCCGAATTTTGTGCCTCCACGAAATGCAATTCCTTGCACCCTAAATCCTTTGTAATTCAATTTTTTTTCAGCTTTGTATTCAGTCTATCATCATATGAAAACTACCTGTTTTTTAAAATCACCCCCCTAATTGTTTTTGGGGGGTATCCAGAGTTAAAGGCACTATCCTGATTTTTTAAATCAAAAATCGAAAGGAGAAATCATCAAAAATCAGATTTTTTGCCTTTTTGTAACAAGTACAGGTACCTAACATATCCTGCAAATGATAAGCCAGAAGCAACCATAAGGACAAAATCGGGTTTATATTAGTCATTATGTCTGTACGGACACTTACTACAACACTTAACTGAATGGAGAGAAATCTTGAACACTGCCGTTTTTTCCTTTTCCTGCCATTCTTCAGTTGGAAAAGGTAACCTATAGAAATTCTACAGACTTATCCTTCACTTTCAAGCAGGGTTGTAGCTAGACATTTTTAGTGGTGGGTGTTATTTGACAAAAATTGATGTATTTGATAATGTTATTGCCTAAATTGTCAAAATTTGCATAAATGATTAAAATTGTGCATTTTTTGCTCTTTGAGTGGTGGCTCTAGAGTTAAAATTGGTGGTTAGTGGTGGGCTCTGAAGCTGAGTGGTGGGCTCTGCGCCCACCACCGCCCACTGTAGCTACATTCCTGCTTTCAAGCTATTCCTGTAAATTTCCAAGATTTTAAAACTCTAATTCTGATAACTCACTGATAGTGGTCCTAAGCAGTTAAATAGCCCAAAGACCCAGGGAAACGATGCACACTGCAGGTGCTGCCACACTTTATATATTTCTTTTTTATAGATCCATCTTATTGTAGCACCATGTAATTATGCCAAATATGTACAAGAACTCGACAAACACAAGATTTCAATGTCCGTCAAACTCGAAAATTATTTAAAGAAGCTGTACTGTATTTTTTTACTGATGGCAGATAGTTTCGTGAAATTTTGACTTCATTAATACCGAAAAATACTGCAAGTAAACTTGCGTCATCCCCCTGGCCAAGATGGCAGTATGGAACATGACAGATGACCTTTGACCTTGGTTCATGACCTTTGACATTATGCACATATGAAGGAACCCCTTATTGCACCTTAACCCCAAGTCTGGTTTCAATCGGACTTCAACTTTTCGAAGGACACCTGAAAAACAAAAACCTAACCTTGGTAAGAAAAGCTAACCAAACTGGAACACACACACATACATACTGTACATACGGACATGCGCACCCTCACAATATTCCCCTCTGGTTTTCAAGCCAGGGGGATAAAAATAAGTTGTTTTGCTCGTGTAAACATGCACTGAAATTTCTAAATGTGCAGGGATCTTTCCGTTTATAGTGAACACATTCAAACTTTACAAGCACTAATGGAGTATCACCTCTCCACATGATATTATGCACATGTACATGGTAGGGTGTATAAGAGCTGTGTGAGATCTGTAATGCTGTATGAAAGTGAGACATGGTGTCTGAGTGAAAATGCGATGGGGATTCTGAGGAGGACAGAGAGATAGTAATGATGAGTGCGATGTGTGGTGTGAAGTTGATGGATAGGATGAAGACTGAGGATTTGATGCAGATGTTGGGTTTGGAAGCGATGGACCGTTCGGCGAAAGCGAATAGTGTACGTTGGTATGGGTACGTGCTGAGGAAGGATGACGGGCATATTTTAAGAAGGGCTTTTGAGTTTGAGGAGGAGAGGACGTCCAAAGAAGACATGGAAGAAGCAAGTGAGGAGTAGGAGGGTTGGGTTGAGGATGGCGGATACATTGAATCGCGTGAAGTGGAAGAGGGAGTAAGGGCGGTTGCTGCGAGTGTGAGGAGAATCTGGCCACCCTCGTTCACGGGGACAAAACTGGATTTAAAACTTTGGATTTACTACTATTATTACAAGAAGCACTATGAAATATAATCACAAAAAATATTACTGAAATCTGAAATGAACGCTGACATTTTTTATTGATTTCTACATATTGTTTCTATTGTTTGCCATAGTACATCCAAGGTTAATTCCACACTGAAACTCACTAATTCCACTGATCACTGTCTGGTGTTACTCATTTCAATTTTCATTTCAGATTTCAGAGATTTTCTTTCTTCAGTGATTATACTTCATGGCGAAGTACATGTAGGCTTGAATAATACTAAAATCTCAAAATTTTCTGATAAATTAGGGAGCATGTCTTTCGATCACAAAACATCCCTTTAATTAATTCCATTTTTGTAACTGATGTAACACAAAAAAAGTTTTTGTCTATTTTGGCACCCTAGGCTAGCAGTGGAAAAAGTCAGAGAGTCACCATGCGTGATTAATGGCCTACGGCCCCAGGACACGCATATAAGGGCCATTATGATAGCGATAATCATCAAGAACATTCTTTGAATAGCGCTTTGTTGGTGCCAACTATTTAAATCACAAACACAGAAATAACATTTAGTAACTGCAGTATTGCTTTGTGATAAGTACAATGATAACACCCACATATACTTCTGCCTAAGGTTGGGCTTACAAACTTCAGGTCAGGTTCACATTAGAAGGATTACACACTGCAGATTCAGGTTTATTCCCCTGAGGTCTTTATCTTTTCTTTGAGTATCTCTAATTGGCTCATTACATGTTATGACATGATATAACCTCTGTAAATCCAATCAAAATAGACCTTCCATGATGCAGAGCTTTTCTTAGCATGTCACTGATTGGCTGATTTAAATTAGATCATAGAACCTTACACAAACAAATTCTTCATAGAAGTACCTTTGAAGTACTTGTTGTATAGCCATGGGTACCACATGGGTATGTCACTGGCCACAGTCTTGGGGTAATTATCCACCTAGGCACATACACAGTACACTAGTTACCCCATGGGGAGTACCTGTGCAGGTACTCCCATCATACATATGAGCTTTGAGGTCAGCATTATTATTTTAGTAATTTATCCATTATTTAACATTTTGGTCATGTTTTTTACACAAAATGTCATATATAATATAGAGGTTTTTGTGATGCTGATCTCAAATATAAATGTAACTAAGCCTTGAAATGGTCAGGAAAAAGGTTAACAATGGAATGTTTGGTGCCCTCTATGGACCCAAGTTGGCAGGGGAAATACCTATGATGGTACTCTTGAGTAGTTCTAGAGGTACTCCAATATTTGTGTCCTGTATGTACCTGTTAATTGCCTAGCAGGCAACTTCAGAGTACACTATAATAATATTATGATGGATACTACCAAGTAAATATAGTTGCTGTGCACCCAGTCGCTTGTGTACTAGACAAGTATTTAGCTGTAGGTTCTGCATCAATAATACATCAAAAAGGGGTGCCCTATGAGTACAGCTAAGAGTACACAATTGACTGGTTGTATTCAGGGTTATAAGGCTTCACATCACTTTTGAGCATCTTGTTCCAGTGTATGTGGATTAATGTTCTCAAAAACGTAAATTCTGATTTTAGTTAAATGAAGTCAAGATGGCGGGGAAAATGAGTAGACCGACAACCATGATTAATGCAAAAATATATTATTATTATTAATATTATACAATGGTTACCATGGTTATATATGAAGAGGTTTCCTCATTTTCCTAAATGCATAAATTACTTTGACAGATGCTCGAATTGTGCTAATTATTTCTTTGTGCACTTTCTCATAAAACATTTCCCTTTCATGCTCGAAATAGGCTGGATAAACATTGATCAATAGGCAACTGAAAAATAAAAATATATTAACAATTGCTATGCTGCAGTGTAAAAACACAAAAACATGCAAAAACAGTACTCACATTTCCAATCAAAATTCACTTTTGTCACAATTGACAAATATAGAACTATAATGTATTCTTTATTTTAAACTCGAAATACTTCCTACAAAAATAATTCCCCTCCAATTTTTCTTCACGACCATAAGGTAAGACTTAAAAGGATATAGGTGTCGCCCATCATTTCTCAGAAAAACACACACACACATCCAGCCTTACTTTTAATAAATTTTAGTAGAGATACAGGTGTATTAAATTCTACTAGCTGTAATTTAAAGGTCCCAGTGAAAATGAAGATGATAAACCTAGTCCAAATCTTTACGGAGCATTCCATTCCAATAAACAGGGCCACAAAAAAAACATACCAGTGACATCATTAGTGAAGTTATGATTATCAGTCAGTGCCATGAATAGATTCACACCATCACCTGGAATTTTCTATTACACTCTGGAAAAATCAATAGTCCAATAATATGTCATCACCAACTCAATATTGAATGCTTCCTTGCCCCTCCTGTGACTGACACAAACCACATCAATTCTATTTGTTTTTTTCCTGGGACTTTTTTAAATCTCTTCATCCTAAAACCCCATTTTTATATACATCAAAAGATCGATTTTAATTTTAGCACACCCCACAAGCACTATTTTATTACTTTATGACTCTTTTGACTTTTCTAAATTACCTTGACGACTTTGTTTTGGTTAAGTCCCTCTGTGTAATAATAACTCTGATAAAACGCTGGTTCGTCATTTTTGTCTCCGAAATCATCCCCTCTGCTTAAAGGTGCTTGTTCCCGATTTATGTGTATTGTTTCCTCTACTTGATAGAGAGCCTGTTCCCACGTGCACATACCCCCCATCAAGGACCGTGGGGAAACAAACTTGCAGTTCTGATGGTACAACTCAATATGCAAGTTTGCAACCCTATTCAATACTGTGCTAATATTGATGGTTAACCACTAAATCAGCGTTTTTTTGTTTATAGCTTGGGAATGAAATGGATTTGAGGACTCAAATTTCAGGACGACATGATAAAAATACGGCCTTTTTCATCTAATCAAAATCGATACTACGTCCTCCGGGTAATTGGGGGGGTGTTCCCCAAAGACGATCGGAACGCGCACCTTAAAGTATATGAATCAGTTCACAAGATTTCAAAGGTTAGCCCAAACAGATGTGACAACATGTTGCCATCACACACAACAAATCTTAGTAATTCAAACCAATTCATATTACATCCAGCCTTCCAGCTAATTTTGGCATCAGCGTGATTTGAAAATCACATCAGCATATTCATTGCTACTCAATCCTAGCCTAGGGAGACTTCCTATAATGGTAGATCAAATACCAAAATAGCGATGAATATCAATTACAAGGAAACGTTTCAATACTTGTAATACATGTTTATGAGATCCAATGAACTTTGCTTCGAGGTATTCGTCATTACATTTCTTCTGTCTTAAAAATGTCATTTTAAGGGTTTTTTTTCAAAGCCCAGTACTATAATTCGAGGGTTTATGCAGAAGAAACCCCAACTGCACTACTTGCCATATGTCCTTGTGGTTCTTTTCACAGATTAAACATTCCACATCTAACAACTGGCAGCTATTGCAGATTGGGCCCTTTTTGTGCCCTAAACCCTCAATTGACTGTCACTACTGTATAGCGGAATATTTGTGGGGGGTTTAATTTTCGCGCTTTTTCCGCGCTTAACCGCGAATATTACCCCCGCACAAATGTTATAATTTTTACATTGATTTAACACGTTAACTTGAATCCGAATATAAAACCCACCGAAATTTAAAAATCACGAAAAATTAACCCCGAAAATTCCCCGCATAACATATTTGGGCTTATGCAGAGCACAACAGGTTTTCGTGCATTTTTGAGTCTGACAATTGAATGTCCAATTCTGAATACATTATATGTGTGGCAAATGGGTGACTTGGGGTATGGACACACTTTTGACAACTAATTTGGAGTATTATTCCAATTCACTGACTACATCCTTTGTATTTGATGAATTTCATTGCGGCACATATGATTTTCCATAAAAAGCTAGTGTTCCATCTTTCTATGGAGATTAGACATATAGAGGGCGCTATCACATACCAATTCCGACCTTTGTCGGCCTAAATGGCATATTCCTGCCTGGATTTTTCTGATTTTTGCTGTTGTAATAGCTCTTGCATATCCTCCCTACTTAATATCATTTGTCAAAATTGTGTCCCCATTGCTTAAAATTGCTCTAAAAAGAAAAGAGACATTGCATGGGGTCAAACAGCTGTGATGTGGGTTTATCTAAAATCCATGTGGGTGTTTGAATGTTGTTTTCTACAGAAAACCATGAAACAACCCTATGCTGAAAATTCAAATTGATTGCAACATTCTGCTTAATTTTTGAGTATTTTTTGTAATATTTAAGTTCACCATAGGCCACTGTGTTAATTAAAATTGTCTGGATTCACACAAAACTAAAATCACTCCATAATCAAGTTTTTTTCACTCTCACACAGTACCTCGAGCATCAGCTGCGTAGCGCGCCGGAAGGCAATACTGAGTTGTTGAAAGCACCATGACACACGTTCAAAAAATTATTACGGCGATTATAGTTTCATAATATACATGGCTTATTCATTTGACTTATTTGTTTGTAAGGTGGTCGGCATTGAAAATATGCCAAAATCTCACCTTGTTGTCAAAATTTAGGACACCCTATCCAGCCCTTCCCACCTTATCTCTGAAAGTTGCTTGTATATGCTTGAGACACACATGGGAATTTCAACTTTTGAACGCTTCGATTCTGGACAACTAAACATTAATAATGTCTCAATATAGAGTATTTCAGGTTCCTGCCCTTTTGTGAACTTTCTTGCAGCAAATTAAAATTTACACATTTTACAGCTTTTTTACCCTGTGGATTTTAAGAAAATTGAGTCAAACTGGCCGTAACATCCTGCAAAACATTGACATGTCAATCAAAAGTGTTTTTCCTTCTAGCTTTTTTTTTCAAGTTACAGGCCCACGTAATTTTAAATAGTTTGTCAAATTTTCTTCAACATTAGTGCATTTTTTTGTATTAACCCTTACTGTGGCTCATGTGATCGAGATCTCGATCAATACAGGTGGCAGGTATTATAAAAAGCTGTCCTTTGTGTGCATTAAGAGGGTTAAAGGTGCTCCCACCATTACAACACAATCTCCGAGGTAGGACACGATCTGCTCGATTTGGGCAATTGGGGATTTCCAAACGGTAATTTGGTGAACTGCTTCGTGCATTTAATATTTGCAATCTGTCTCAGTGACATACAAATCAGCTCTTAAACCTTTCTTTCAACAGATCTTAGTAATATCATGATAATTTAGTAAAAATTAATATGTCAAAATCTGTCGAGGTTATGGATAACTTCGCTGCAAAACAGTGCAATTTCCAAACTATCATTTAGATTAAATATTCTGACCAGCTAGCCTTTAAATCAGTCGTGTGAGACAGTTTATATGCGTAAGATCGCCCCCTCCTATGTTAATCGTTTGAATAGACTAGCACTCTGGTTATGCCCTAAGTTGCTGTTAGGTTGGCATGTCCTAACCGCCCTCCCCTAGAGGAATAACCAATATGATCGGCATTTTTGAAATTGGCCGATTATGACCTTATCAGTATCGGCAAATTCTAATTTTTACCATTTTCTATACCGATTAAATTAATACAAAGAGGTCCAAACTTGTAATGATTGTTCCAAACTGATGGCCAAACGGTGAAAATAAATCGAAACTGAACAATCAATTGAATTATTTAATTATTTTAACGTGGTCATAATTGTGATATTCCAATGACCCATAGGCTACTATACATAATTTCCAGTAACCATACATCCACATTTTAGTGTAGCATTGTCTGGAACGAATTCGCAAAAATCTTTTTGACCAGGCGATTAAAAAGAATACAAGCTTTCTAAAGATACCTAACTCTCAGGGTTGATAAGTGATTGGTGGGTCGTGGCTGAGGATGGGGTAGTGCCTCCATCTTTCATTAATTTTACTGATTTTTATATGAAGTTTATCCTTCAACTGTCCTCTGGGTGTATGCTTGAAAAAGGAATACACAGGAAAAACTGCATTCCTCAAAGGTTTTGAATACAGAAAATAAGCATTTTGAGATGGCCTAATGTTTTATTTACATTCCTGTGAAAAAAAATCATCCCCACCAGTGTGCTTTGTAGGCTTGATAGGAAATTTTGACCACTTCCGGTAAAATCTGGGGTTCTGGGGACAGGCTATTAGCGATCAGATCATGCCCCGTTAAGCTACTAAAGCACAAAGTTATGCCAACCTAACCTAATGTCCTAAATCCTAAGTCCCTGAAACCTTAAACTTTAAGTTCGCTAAACAATATTGCCTATTAGTAATAGATACTAGACACTATTAAAATCCACAAAATGACGTTTTGCATCTTCACCTGAACTGAAGAGCTTGACCACTGTTTTTGCTGTGATGTTGTACACACGTTTGACCACACCCGGCAACAGAGTTTTCATGAGAAGATATACAGCCCCTGGTAACCTGTTTCAGGAGTAAAAAAAAAAACACTACAATAAGTAGATACTGTGATCTTAGTACATTTGACTGGAATTCCATCATGCTTAACCCTCTTGGTTCACTTGGGAGGGATTTTTTAAAACACACCACGGTGGCACATATGGTGATACTTTGTTCCCAAGAGTGAGAGTACAATGATATAGCTAAGGAAATAGTCCCCATGTACATGGTCTAACGTCGTCACATTAGTTTCTTCGTTTGGTTCAGGCAGTTCAATTTAGAGGTTAAATTTTTTGTGAGATGGCACTATTTCATGTTGTACAGACAGAAATTCTGCGTTTCCAGCCACGCCGTAAAATTACAATCGTGGGATCTCGATTCTAATTACAAAATGTGCACTTTTTGAGGCTTTAAACCTATTCACATACTTTACTACGATGCAAAAATCTCAAATTTGAAAATCGTAGGTGCTCTTAAAAATGTGCTGTTATTGCTTTAAAGAGACCATCAGAGATTCATTCAAAAGAGTCAAAACATTTGAAATTGCAGGAATAGCTTAAATTGAATCATGAGTTCGTAGAATTTTTCCTACTTACTTTTTTTCAACATGAAGAATTTACAGAAGTGGAAGAAACTCAGTGTTTAAAGATATGACTCTCCATTCAGTATGTGTTGTTGTAAGTGGCCGTACGGAGAGTATGACTAAATCTAATATACCGATTTTGACCATTTAGGGTGCTTCTGGTCTTATTATTTGGCGGAAGTCGGGTATCTTACTTGCTACAGACATTCACACATCTTATTTTTTGATGATAATTTTGATTTTGTGATTTAGTCAATCACTGAAGTGCCTTTAATTCTGTTGCCATTGTTGACACGAGTTATGCAAATTCTCATTTGTTTGAAGTAAGTCTGAATCCCCATTAATGTTGATACCAACCAAGAGAAGAACTATGTCAATGTACAAATCATCACAAGTAATGACATGATTGACCTTTTCAATGATTTGCAAAATCCACTTATCCAGCAACATCACAATGACCTTTTCTACATTCGAACACCCAATTTTGTTTTAAAAAAACAAATTTTAAAAAACCCCTATTACATTCCTTACACATATCATGTTCTTGAATAGAAGTCCTGTTTGAATGGCATAGATTCACCCCTCAAGTGCACTGTATTTCTGGCATTAATAGTGACACTAAACATGAACTCAGTCTTAGCCTGTGAATCGGTCTTTCTTTGCCTTCAGGAATGTACTCTCATGTGACATCAGTACTCGTGCCTTACCCTAGAGCCACAAAGCATATTAACATGAAGACTTCTCTCTGTCGTCATCATTACTTCACGTGCCAATTCCATGGCAAAGTTCAGTAGCCTTCATTACCATGTATTTAAAAATACCCCCCCCTGGTTTTTGGGTCTGATGATACCCGATTACACAAGGTCAGTTCATGTCAATTATGTACAAGTACAACCCAATGAATTGTGTCCTTGGTGGATTAGCGTATTGTAACTCATAATGATGCCTTTGATTGCCAAAAAATGCATTAAATTTTAGAAATATCAGATTGTATGTGTGTAATTAAGATGGCCCTGCATGCACCTGTGGTTTACCTCATTGAAAATATGCAAAAAGCTAATTAATATTCATAACCTGTCCAAAAGCACATGACATGATCATGTTCTTCACCATATCATGTTTGAAGTCACTTTCCTATGCGGCTTAGTCGCCGTGTGGATTAATGAACTTAATTCCATTAATGTATTTATTTAAGTATTACAAACACCGATCTTCTGCATTCTCGGATTGCAAATGCATGTCTTGTGTCTATAGGCACTCAACTTGTAATCCAAAGTCGTGGGTTCAATCCACTTCAGGTGTAAAATTTTAATTTATTATGAAATTTACTTTAGAGTTATAGATTGCAATGAAAACTCACAGTTGGCACTTGAAGTAGAAAATAGTGATCCTAGCCGTTACAGAATTAAAGTGCTTGTTTTCCGAGCCTCCCCCCCCCCCGATTTACCCCGAAGTAGTATCACTTTTGCTATCAGATTGAAAGGCCGTATTTTCCTCATTGTCGTCCTGAAATTTCAGCTTTCAGATCCATTTCTTTTCTCAAGATAGATAAAAAACTACCATTTTAATGGTTACCATCATATAGTCACGTAATGAATATGACGTTTCACTATACATATCTCCACTAGCATAAAAACCGCAAGTTTGTTTCCCACGGTACTTGATGGTCAGTGTGTACAGGTGTCAGGCTCGCATAGCACGTAGAGATGCCGGGATATAAAAAATTGGAACAAGCATCTTAACTCGTTTGATCCTGGAGCCTGATTTCAGACCATACTGGCGTCACACAGGGGGCGAATATACCACCCTACCAGTTTAAAGATAGATAAGCTTTATGAGAGCAGCGAATGGGGCGGGCGGGGTTTTGTCAACGGATGGTCTGGTGTCGGGGTATGGTGTGTGTGTCGCCGCTGTGCCAGGGCTGTAATTTATTTTGGCCGTTCTTTATGTATATCCATAGGTGCATGGGTGGCAAAGCGCAATCGGTTGCTCTCAGGGGTATGGTTGTGGGTTGCTATGGGGGGTCGCGTCAGGGGGTGGGTGATTATCTTGGCAGCGTTTGGCTCAGTGCTTGGTTTTTTTCAGGCAATTGCATCTGGTTGGGTTCGATCACTGCGGGCGTGTGGTCAGTTTTTCGTTTCCGAAAATTCCCGCCCTTCCCTCCCATGTGTCATCTTTTTTGCGTGCATATTTGTGGGGTTTGCCTTTGGTACTGTTTAATTTGAGTTTTAAACATTCCCAATCATTTAACATACAACTATTAATATATTATATATATATCGTATTTTGTGCAGTTCGGTATGAGATCCGCTTTGGTCGATTTGCAAATTAAATTGGTAATATAGTGTGCCATGTACAGTATGCATAGGGTGATATGTGGGGTAATTTCTTGTTTGGTTCAAGATCCGGTTTTCGACTCATTCGGCAGGTTAAATGGTATACATTTTAGGTGTTAATAAGTATTTGCGATCGGTACTAATCAACTTCGATTTGGCAGAATAAATTGAAAACATAGTATTGCCAGATCGGTACAAGACCGCTTTGGGTCTCGATTGGCAGGTCAATTGCAATCAATTGGGTACTTCACCGTAATTAATAGCATATCGGTATAATATCCGCTTTGGGTCCTCGATTTGGCGGGTAATTTGATGTATTAGAGTCGGCAGATCGTATAAGGTCGGCTTAGGGTTCAAAGGGGTGGAAAGTTTCCGGAATTTTGGAAACTTTCCCGGAAACTTTCCGGGAATTTTGAAGAGCCCGAATATTGGAATTTTTCGGAAATTTTCAATTTTGGCATTTATTAGTTAAAACATTTTAAAACATTTCCTCCCCGAAAAAAAAATAAAAACCATGTTGTAGGCCCTCCTTTCAATGTATGTAACTGTTTTGTGTCTTAATATTAGAATATGACATACTAGTGCTACAGGCAATATTAGGTAGCGAGTCAGGCACTCGATAAAAATTCTAGCAAAATTGTCGGGTCAACTGCGCCTTCCCAAGTTCACAACCTCAAAAATGTTTGTAAAGGTCCTTGTTTCTGTTGGACTATCTTTACATTTTTAAATACATTTTTGTGTTAGGGTCCTTTGAATTTGCATTTTCTGAAGGGGGTAATTTGGACCCTTCCCTCCATAGACACTGTACAATGGGTCCAGTTTCTTTAAAATTTGGGCCCCTTCTCCATATACCACTTACATGGTCAGTGTCAGTTAAAATTGGAAGGGGCTGGCAGGTGCCCCCCCCCCCATGGCTGAATTTCCCACTGTTACAGGAAAAAAGCCGGCAAAACATTTTAAAGTAAAGTTCTCACTAATCCTAAGGTTAACATCAGGTTAACAGGAGACAAGCCTTAACAGGACATTGAGTGATAGAATAGAAAACAAATTGGACCCAAATCATTATTGTTTTTGTCAAGATTGATTGTTATTTTCTGTTAAAACCTGCTTTTTTTGCTTGTTATGTCTTCTGTAGCATTTCCACTGGTGTACATGTAGACTGAACAAAGGACTATTAGATTATTTGTAATCAATTCCCAAAAGATGTTTTTGAAATTCCCGAAGTTTCCTAAAATTCCCAGAAATTCCTGTTTAATTCCCAAATTTCCATGGAAATTTCCGCTCTGAAAAATCCCGGGATTTTCAACACTAGGACCGTCCGCTTCGGATCTCGATTGGCTGGTAAAGGTATGTAGTACTTTATCAATGGTAATCTATTGGGTATTCAGCGTAATAAGAGCAGATCGGTATAAGATCCTCTTTGGGTCTCGATTTGGTAGGATAATTTGAAATATGTTATATATCTAGAGGTCGTCATAATCGGTATAGGTTCCGCTTCGGATCTCGCTTTGGCTGGTAATTGTTGCTCGTATTTATATTTGTTCTAGTGTGCCAGCAGATCGATAATAGATCCGCTTCGGTCTCGATTTGACTGGTTAAAATTTGTAATTGTATGTGTATTTTATCCGCAGAACTTTTATAATAACCGCTTTGGGTCTCGATTGGCGGAGAAATTGTTATTATTTGTAGTACTTTATGTTCAAGGTGAGTGTCAGCAGGTCGGTATAAGATCCGCTTTGGGTCCCTCGAGTTGCCTGTAAAATTGGTATTGTTGTGTCTTTTATGCCCGATCGGTAATACGTCCTTTTATCGGGTCTGTTTTGGCAGGCTCGATTTATTATTCATGGTTCCGTCATGAATAGGTAGTTCTTTTAGAAGTTGATGTGAGCGGAAATGCCTTGAATTTTGTTAATATTCTGATGTTTATATTTAGAGGTCAAGCCATTAGGAATTTTAGACAAAGTGTGGAGGTTAGGAAGAACTGCCTGGCCATTGTACGGTCGATGGCATTGATACCTGCCGTTTGGTGCTCTTCCTGAAAAAATTTCTTGCCTAGCCATCCAATGAGGTCAGGATACAGATAAGTATGGTAACCTTAAAAGCCTATAGGCTACATATTTGTCCGACCAGTTAAATATTATCATCAGGTTCATTTCTGCATGTATGCAATGATTTGTTTGATAGCAAAATAATTGACCTTTGTGTTTCCTGCATGTGACGATTGCTCAGTTTGGGCATCCGGGTGTGAAAATGCTATTTTTATAGCGCTGTGGACAATGGGTTTTTGCAATTTTGTTGGTACAGGTACAACAATTAAACCGTCACATACAGAACCCATAAATCATCTAAATTACAAACTTCACTTGGAATATTGAAGTATTGATGCATTTGTGTTTTCATTGATCGGCAATGTATATTACCATGGTTAATGTTCTTGTAACATAACTGATCAATATTAGTCCTTGATGTATTAAACTTCACATTTTTATGAATACCCTGTTGACCTATTGCAAAACCATAACTAGCCTGTCTATGATGAAAATACACTGATCAGTATCCATGTAGCCCTGATGGCCACTGTACATTGTAAATCACTGAAACTCCGATCAATCACTGTTGAATCCAGCCAGTTTCATACACCCTTGTAGAAAATCTCAATGCCTACAGCACCACTTAAATGTCAATTAATCATCTCTTGGCAAACACACAGATTTGATAAGTTATAAGCCCAAGATTTGAATATTTGCTTTAATAAGGGTTGATGAAAAGGGATACATTGCCATGTTCACAGATCGGATATAATTACGGAATAACAAGCACTTTCCTTTTTCTGAGAACTATCCCGTGAAATTCTCATAAAGGGATACAGGCAAAGAACTGTTTTGCTTTTTGATTATAAAAGGAATATAATACCAGAAATGTACTCAAATTATGTGAAAAAAGACTTGGTGATGAGAATAGCATCTACCAATTACAGGTCTGGCTATCATCAATATGACAATACCCCCAACAACACATGCATCATTTAACTCATGTGAACTTTGCAACAATCGCAATTATCATTAATCACATACCCATAGAACGTGGAATTATAGGTCATGCGTCATGAAAATGCTTTTGGCAAAAAAATTTGATTCACCTCGTTGGTTTTCCCTTTTTTAAATAACTAGGTTGATCCCTTAACCGTGGGTCCCATAGCTGGCGCAAGAGGGATTAATATAATGAAAAATAATGTTTGTCAATGATGGGTTAATAAAACAGATGAAAATCATGATATGGGCATTTGTTGACAATCACATGATTCATGGTTTAGTCTGCGCAGTATGAAAAAAAAAAAAAATAAAAAAAAAAAAAATAAAAAAAAAAATAAAATCCAAATCACAAAATCTATCTTTTTTAATCATATTTTTATACATTAGAATTTTATTGAAAACCCTACATCCTATTTTTATTTTCTTTGTCAGATTATGAAGCTAGTGTACTTTTACATGATTTCCTTGCTACGGGTATCATAGAAATATTCATTATTTCAGATATGGAATTTTTTTCCCAAAAACCATGATTTTAACAGATTTTTTTTGGGAAAAATCCTGTATCTTGAGTTATAAACATTTTCACAATACCCGCAGGGTTTGGAAATAAAAATTCAAAATGTAAAAATTATGAAAAAAATGTTGTATTTTGTGATTTTTGTGATTTTTACATATCTGACAGCTAAAACCATCATGGACCATGCAATTTTTATACAAAAACACATATCATTGGTTTTCATTTGTTTTATCACAACCACCTATTGACAAAAATTATTTTTCATTCCAATTTAATCACTCTTGAGCCATCTATGGGACCCACCTTAAAGTAGCATTTATAAAACAACAGAGCTTGTCAACAGGTCTTGTTCAGAGTTGTGAATGTAACGACACATGTCTTGTACTGACAAACCAATTTGGGGTTGGGGGTGGGGAGGGGGTAACGGGACATCTGCGTCGCCAAGACAGTAGTAGTAGTAGTAATGCAGAAGTATTGACCAGTGATTATTCATATTCATGCACCACACCCTCAAAACAACAGCTTTTAGACAAATGTACCAACAGACCGTTATGTACCAACAGAACATTGTGGTCAGGGGGGGATGTGCCCCCCTCCCTCCTATGGCTACGCACGGGTCTTGTTACTATGACATGAATCGTTTATTTTAAAAGCTTCCTTAAAACTGTGACTGCAAAGATGTCTTTGCCAGATTTAAAACAGCAGCCACGGGGGTAGGTGCGTGCACACCAGACAGACAGGACAGACAGACAGACAGACAGACAGACAGACCAGAATTACAGGACCGACAGACAAGGACAGACATAGACAGACTAGACAGACAGACAGACAACATGACAGACAAAGACAGACATACAGACAGGACAGACATACAGACAGGTACAGCAGAAATACAGACAGACAGACTACAGACAGACAGACAGACAGACAGACAGACAAACAGACATGACAGAAGACAGACAGGACAGACATGGGAAGACAGACAGACAGACACGACACTCAGTACAGAAACAGAAAGAAGACAGACAGACATAAATACATACATACCAACATACAATACATGACAATACATAAATACAGACATACGTACGGACATACATACAGACATACATACATACATACATAATATATTTATAATGCGCCTTTACACAGTTCAAGGCGCAACAAACTAATGCACAAAGGCATGAAAGTAGCTCTACAGAAGCAATGAAATATGTGACTGAACGTGACCATTAAGAGAACAGGTAGTTTTTAATCCTCTGTTTATAAGACACGAGAGATGGGTGCTTTCTCTTACAAAATTGGGATAGTATTCGCAAAGCCCTTGGCCCGCCCCAAAGAAGGCTTTGTCCCCAGTCTCTGTTGTTTTTGGAACATGTACACGAGTACAATCAGAAAGAGAACGGTAGATTATGGTGATGGAGTCCTCTGTGTTATAAAATCCTATCATGTAAAAGAATATCTGATCAGACCCATTAAATGCAATAGTAAATGAAAACCAGTAATTTGAAAATGGATACGTTTTTCAACTGCAAGCCAATGAAGCGCTGGCCAGGTAGGTAATTAATGTGCTCACTTTTTGGCAACCCATACCACACACACGGCAAGCCTTATTCTTGGATTGCTGACGTTGTTTCATCTGAGCGTCTTTGATACCAAAAAGCACCCGAGTTGACCAAGGCCAAAGGCCGTGATGTGAATTAGGCCCGGACGATATGATGACAGGAATCCTCATCAAGATACTTCTTATTGCGGGCAATATTCCTTAGTTGGTAATTTAGAGAGATTACGGCATAAAGCCCTAACGTGACCACTCATGGAGCCATTGCTATCATCCAGATAACAGCCAAATTACGCACGGGTCTCCTACTGGTTTATGACAACTGTGTCAACCGTAGTTTTCCAGACTAGGTTTGAACCTTAGTTGTGAGGTGAGCCAACAACCATAACTCAGTTTATCCATGTTCAGTTTGTAGAGCTATTTGTCTCCATTTTTGAATTTACTATACCAATTACATCAAGCTTCTTGATAGGAAGTGAGTATGATCGTTGGTTTGCCGGGTTATAGGGATGGTGGTAAATGTTGAGTGTCATCCGCATAGATGTGAAGCCTAGAAGATTGTGGTCTTACGATGATATTGCCAACAGGGAGAATATAAATGGTGAAAGAGAGGTCCCATAATAGAAACCCTGGTGTGGGGCAGGCCGCAGTCAAGAAAGAAATGCACTGATTATTTTTTCTGGACAATGGTATACAGTTTACTGAGTCAACTAAGGCTACATGAATCCTAACATGTTGAAGCTGCAGTACAGAACAGAATTTCTGCAAATGATTTTAATTTACCCAGATTCAATATAAACCACCTATGCGTATGGATGGATTGTAATTATATAGGCACGGGCCTAATTCCTTTTAAACATTTTGCCAATTCACGCGTGCCATGCCCTGCCAAAACGGCACAACAATCGATTGCCATCACTTATTTCAAATACTTTTGTCTGATGCAGACCTACACCAAAATTAAATACTGTACAGAAGGAGTGATCTTGTTTCTTACTTCACCGAGACCGGTACTCTTGAGAACTTGTCAACCTCTCTCGTTTTAAAGCCAAGTAGCAGACTCATCAGCAATACGGGCGCACAGCTTCCGAAATTCCCGGAATAATTGTCGGGGTGGGTTGGGTCTGTGTGGTTTTGTAGAGGTGGAGCACTCGCTGCTTGAACTTGCACCTGACTCGATCGGGCTATACCCAGCATGAACACAGAAACAAAAAAAAAATTGAATTGTTAATAATAAGTTAATAATATTTCAAGATAAACATGAGCTAATTAAAGAGGTTTGTTAGTTTGTTAATATTTGAGATTTAAAACACACACATGATGAGAGTTTTTCATACTGACTGGGAGTAATTAATATCAGGAAAATTAAAAAATATACAGACTGTCCCAAAACCAAATAATACAATCAAAGATTAATTTTTTTAGCCAAAAATTCTAATTTCATCTTCAACTGGAGGTTGTACTGATTCTTGGTTTCCTTTTTATTTGGGAGTGGTTCCAGCTTTCAGGAGATTTTAGTGGTGGAATTTGAGCGTCGGGTTCAGGAGTTCGGGCACTAATTATCTGAGACAGTTGAAAAACCTGTTGGGCCAGTTTTGCCCCAGAGCGGTGTAACTAACTAAAGAGATTCGAAGCACGGCCAAATTACCCCAAGCTCAGTGAGCAAGGTCCTGTTGCGGAGGTATTATGTTCATTGCCACATCGAATCGTGATTCGCTCCAAGTGAGGAAAGGCCGTTCAATTTAGGTTCACCGAACTTTGTGTTTACCACCGAGCACGCGGCAAATGACTGGGTCGCCTCGAATTGACCCGAGGTCAGTTAATTCGTGTTGTTACTAAAGAAAACAACACCATTTCTTTCGCCGCTCCACGTATTTGAAAACTACCTCTCTGCTTAAACTCGCTACATTTTAACTCTTATACTACGCGAAATGGATGACGAATTCATTCACTGGGATGATCTTGATCTCGATTATTATTTTAGGAGAAGAAAACTCTGGAACGATGATGCGAGTGGCTGTTTACCAGGTCGCAGAGAATGATTGCCTAATCTAGTGATTGGACGGGAAATTATGGTGGGGGGAAACAAGGAAAATGTGCCCAACCACCGTCTAAGGCTCTACTCGTCCCAGTCTAAGGCTAGGAGTACGAATGTACCATATGCAACAAGCTTTATAAGTCGACATTGGGATTTCGTGGACATGTCATCAACAAACATGAGAGACCAGACATAAAAGGTTGGTTTATTTTCGATTTTTCTAAACTACCAAAGCTATATTGGTACTCCTGCAATCTTGCAGAATGCAGAAAAATTTGTTGCCAAGCTGCTAATTTTATTTCAAGTGGCAATGTTTAGACATGTAGCTGAGGCTTTGAAAGAATGGTAGTTACCTCAAATTAAATTTCTTGTGTTTGTTCAGGCATTGAAAGGGGACATTGGGAATCTTTAATGACGACAATGGTGAAATATTTTTGAATCTTGAGCACAGAAATTTGGGTTAACCCCGAGCCATTTCCTAAAATGTGCAATCCTTTTGTACATCCAGTCCTATGGTATTGGAATTTCGCATACAATCTATATAATGAAAACCCTTTTCTTTTTCCCCCCTAGCTAACAGGCATCAAAAGCAACAGGATGCAGAGGGTGCCAGAGTCGGCACTACCAAAAATAAATACCCCTGACAACCGGCAGCCCCCACATGGAGAAAGAACTACCAAGTATTAGTGCCAGTGCTCTTGGAGATATTGCGAATGATCAGTTTCATTCATTGCCATCATCAGCCAATGGAAAAACTCTGAATTTTGATTTCGCAACAACTTGTGGCACGCCCAACTGGGCATATTGGCACGTTTTGCTCCTGACATAACTTGCTACCAATTTTGGTTCTGTGTACTGACTCGTCAGACGTTCTTTCACAGATCCACCGGCTTCGATGCAACTCTGTATTTATTGAAAGCTTCTGTGACTTTGTGTTTCTTAATGTTAATGATTACGAGTTTCAAGTAAGGACATGTTAAACTATTCATTCAAAGGGTCCTGACTGTATGACAACTTAATTTCTAGAAGCTCGCCAAGTTCAGCTTATTGCTTTAGTTCAACGAGGATGCAAAAACTGGTTCGGACAATGCAAAACAAGTACTCTTTATATTTGTGCTATATGGTTCATGCCGTGCGAAAACGTACATCAAGGCAAAAGACAAAGGCAAGACCACTTTTGAACTTATTGGAAAAACTATTATCACAGAAGAACCGTGAAGATGTCTGTTATGCAGATTGCGACACATATTTGTGATCGAGGTGATTAAAGTTTCAAAGTACTAGTTTTTTATGTAACTGTTCAAATAGAGAAATGGCTGCGTGATGTGGTAAATGAAATGACCTCGATTCAGATACTCTTGTGCAATTAAAAAGTAAAACTGATTGACTATAATTTACTATAAAACTATGGACAAAAAAATTGTGGGCCTGACTGGACGATAAGAAATGGTTGCTTCTTGATCAAGTGCTTGCTCTCTTCCAAAAGTTCGAGGAGTTGCCTGTTACAGAGGGATATTACGCCAAACAAGATGCAGAAAGAAGCGTAAAACAACAAAATCTGCTGACGGTTCACGTAAAGCCCTTCGCAAGGAATTACACACTTTCTTCTAAGTGATAGACTTTTTGTTTGTTGACCTTATGTGATCTTTGACAAATTGGAATGGACTTGCAAACTAACATTTATTTTTGGTAACAACTTTTCCTCTGAAATTTTAACTACTTATTCTCCAGGTAGACAAGGATGTGTATTTATTAATCTTTCCCTGGAGATGGCCAGCGCACATAAGTGTTGAAAAAAACGTGTGCTTGGCCGGACTCGAACCGATGACCATATTACTAGCATGCCGCTATTACAAGCAAGAGGTTGACAGTTCGAATCCTGCCAAGTGCATGTTTTTTTCCCAACATGTGCGCTGGCCATCTCCAGGGGAAGATTAATATATTATACAATATTTTTCCTCGTCCAAAACAGTGGCAGTTTTTCTAACCCAGGTTCCTTGCATATTTGGAATATTTACTGATGTACTATGACACAAGAGATGATTTGGTTAACAAATATTGACTAGTGTGGTACCGTAGTAAAGAGATATAACATGTTCAAATTTTGGCTTTTCATTTTACAAGGCGAAGCCAGGCGAAAATGGAACAGTCAAAATTTGTACTAGTGATATATTTTTACTATTGCAGAGATTACATATTTAGGATTCTTACCAATGTATTAAATAATAAGACACATGAGATGGTTTGGTATACAAATATCGAATGCCTACGTGTCATAATGTGATAGTAAAACCTACCACAAGTTCAAATATTGACATATTTTCAAATCAAAGTCAAAATTTGAACTTGTGATATATTCCTACTATCGCACATACGTGTAGGCAGTCAATATATTTAAAAAAATGAATGAGCTTGGCATGAGAAAACAAACTCTGACACATGATATACTATACGATAAGAACAAGTTTATTTTTAATCTTAACATTTGGTACAAAAAATATCAACTTTCCAGTTTTCATTCAAAGACATCTTTTGAAACAGTGTAGTACATGTATGATATAAAATTGGATCGATTAAGCCCAAAATAATTGGTCGAGCTTGGACTCCTCAAAACATGATAATGAGTAAAATTGTGGAATAAATAAAGCATTAATGGTTTTTTAGACTTGTCAATGCAGCACAATTACATAGCATTACAGCTGAGTATTCATAACAGATAAATTGTTTTTAAATTTTGCCATGAAGTCATAAAAATGCAATACTTGTTACAAAGAATTTATGCATTGTGCATCTAGCTTTTTCACCCCCCCAAAAAAAGTTTGGGGTGTGCAGCACAAAGTTAAAACTTAAAGGTGCATTTCGTGATTCCAGCACCTTCTGTTTTATTCATCATTCACTAGATATCCTTGAGAAAAGCTTATTCACAACTTTTTAGCTGATCCCGACTTTGCGGTTTTGTGTTATCAGAAAATGCTCGTTTCCCACGGTCCCATACGCCGCTGTGCTACTTATGTATAACAGAAATACAAAATTGTGAATTTATTATAGACACGACTGAATTTGCACGTAAGATTTGGCACACACGGGTTACTAATGTTAACAGTTCAGATGATATGAAAATCATGTATTATTGAGCTATTACAAATGTCTTAACACAATTTGTATTTACCATAATTTACAATAAACACTGAAATATGTTGCTTGTACACTGACTTTAATTTGTAAATTTTGTAAATAGCCATGTGGCATGAAATTGAATAAATATTGAACATACATGTACATGTATTCTGTAGTTTGTCTTTATGAAGCAATAAAATGTGAACAAATTTTAATATTGTGTTACTGTTTGCTTTCTTTCATCAACCTTAAAGGCACTATCAGTGATTTGCTAAACCAGAAAATTGAAAATATCTTCAAAAATTTTTGCATGTCTGCAACAAGTGTATGTATCCTAACATAACCTACAAATGATAAGATCAGAAGCACCCTAATAAAGACAAAATCTGATATTTTAGTCATTAGTGTCCGAACGGACACTTCCTATAACACGTAAATGAATAGAGATTCGTATCTTTGAACACTGCCGTTTTCGTCCTTTTCCCTCAATTCTTCAGCTGGAAAATGTAACTTATGAGAATTCTAAAGGCTTATCCTTCACTTTTAAGCTATTCCTGCAATTTCAAATATTTTGACTGTTTCGAATAAATCACTGATAGTGTCTTTAAAACTTGTTTTTTACACAATTAGCCAAACTCATAGTGAGTTTTTTTAGGCTGCTGAATTTGGAACCTAAAAAAGATACATGTACAGGTATCATGATAACCATTTTTGTCAGTCAGACCATTTTGAAAGTTTTCGAAAATACATTTGTCTAGGTCTTGCTCTTTCATTTGATACCTGGCTTGTAAAAAGCGTGCAGAAATGGCCGAGACTTGCAAAATTTACATAAAATTCACATTGAAATTTCAATTTCTGAGACTATATAAAGTGGCTTTTTACGCTATGGCTTTCAAATTCCACGACCATAGTTAAAAGGCAATTTGGAAAAGCCATTGAACGAAAACTTTGAATTTACAATACTTCATATCAAATTCTATCAGAATTTCAAAATCTATTTTTTATTTACAAAGTGCAATTTTAGGGTTATAGCTGTGCCGAACATAATCTCCTCATGTCTCTTTTTAAAGTTGCATGTTCCGATCGCTGCCTAATTTGGCAACAATAGTCTAATGTAAAAATGACAACTTGGTGATACAATTTTACTATAATATAGACTTGTTTTATTTTACACTATTTACATCAAATTGAAACTAGTATTTTACATGTATGCTACATGTATGGCTGCCAAATTCAGCAACCTTAGTTGAAAAAAAGACAACTTGGAAAATAATTTAGAATGTCCAAATCTTCAATTAAAATGTCATTTTTAGGTTAGCCTAAAGCAACCATAATCAGATTAAAAATTCACACCAAGTTGAAATTTAAACTTCCAGAACTTTTAGTGTAATTTTAGACTGTTGAATTCTGCACCTTGGACTTTAATACATGATGCACCTTGAAAACCATGTTTTTAATGGACCCAAATTTAACAACTTTGGATCAAATTCATATTGAAATTTGAATTTTAAACACTTAACTGAGAGTAATTTTTACTAGCCCATGTATTTGCAATCAAACTTGTGTGCAGACTAAACTGGACTTGACAGTCCCAAGTAATAAACAAGATATAAACAAAAAAACACCATAATGGTTAAAGGGGGATGGCCGATTAAGGATATGAAGTTTTCATCTGATAGAATGGCCTTCACCAAAAACCCCACCTGTAAAGTTCGCGCCGATATTTCAATGCGTTTTCATGTGCGAGCAGAAAACGTGATTTCGTAAGCTTCCACAGGGGAAATGAGAAAAAATTGTTAGCTTTCGTCTGCATTACCAATATTACCATTTCCGGTAAAATTGGGCTTCTGGGGACGAAGCATTAGCGATCGGACATGGAACTTTAACCATCAATATTAGCACAGTATTGAATAGGGCTTTGCAATAGAGCTTCGGCTTCTCTTCTACCATCAAAACCGCAATTTTGTTTCCCATGGTACTTGATGGGGTGCCAGGCTCTCTTTATCATGTACATGTAGATCGAGAACACAAGACATAATTGGAACAAGCACCTTTAAAGCTAAAAGTAGATTATTTGGTAGACGTTTCATATAGAAGTCCCATGGATGCAAATGAGTTATTACAATTGTTTCCGTCATGCGCTGTATGACGTTGTGCAGTAGCGCTTGACGGAATGAATGGCAATACTTCATTTGCACCCATGGGACTTCTATATATGAAATGTCTACCTTATTTTTTTACACAATATACATGCAATTCATTCTAAGCTATGGCTGCCAAATTTGGCAACAATAGTCTAAAAATGACATCTTGGTGATACAATTTTACTATATAGACTTGTTTTATTTTACACTATTTACATCAAATTGAAACTACATGTAGTATTTTACATGTATGCTATGGCTGCCAAATTCAGCAATCTTAGTTGGAAAATAATTTAGAATGTCCAAATCTTCAAATAAAATGTCATTTTTAGGTTAGCCTAAAGCAACCATAATCAGATTAAAAATTCACACCAAATTGAAATTCAAACTTCCAGAACTTTTAGTGTAATTTTAGACTGTTGAATTCTGCACCTTGGACTTTAATACATGATGCACCTTGAAAACCACATTTTTAATTAATGGACCCAAATTTAACAACTTTGGATCAAATTCATATGAAATTTGAATTTTAAACACTTAACTGAGAGTAATTTTTACTAGCCCATGTATTTGCAATCAAACTTGTATGCAGACTAAACTACACTTGACAGTCCCAAGCAAGTCCTGTATTTCCTCAAGTTTGTGATGGAAACCTGTGCACAGCTCAAAATTTACCATAACTGGGCCTGGATTTCTTTCGAGGCAAAGGCAAGTTGACCAAGTCATGGCTATCAGTTTTGGATATTCCACGTTTTGTGTTCCCCCTCAGAGGAGCGAGTGCTGAAGAGCCAATTACGCGAAGGGTTGTCATTGTGTGTCTCACATTGTCTATAGTGGGGTTGTCACATGCACCACCTTTGTGCCTGTAGTGCCCAAAGTGCTGTTCCAAAGGATCCTGGTTAAATTTCTCAGTTAATACAAATGGGGCACCTTGCTGTAGCAGAAGCTTTATGCAGGCAACAATTGACCGCACTGTTATCTTAAGACCATTCAGTGTTTGCTGACTTAGCATCATTTTCATCCGATCTTGTTTAGAGAAATTTCCAGGTCAATGTTGAACAGATTTTTCCCAGTCATTGAAGTACCCAAGGAATGTGTCTTGAAGGTAAACAAGGCGATCGTCGTTTGCATTTGGAGCAAGGTTGGGGTTATCTTTGTTTCTCCCCTCATACAGATGGCGAGTGTTGAGGCAGTCAAAGAAATTATTCATATGGCGAATAAATGCCACAGTCTCCTTCACCTCGGTTCCATATTCTTGTTCCAACTGTGCAGCCACATGATTGCTAAGGACTTGAGCTGCTAAGTCCACCTTCATTTGGCTAAATGAGGTCAGATCAATGTGACTTCTGTTTAGCGATGCTTTAGTGAACAAGTTGTTCTCTATATGGTCTTCATATAGCCTAACAATATGGGTCCACAAAATCTCATGGCCATCTTTCCACAGATGCCTTGTCATATGGTGGCTCTTCGAGTTCGCAAAACAATTTCTTGTGGTTTTCAACAGATGCGGGACATCGGAAATAAAATACAACTGGCGACCGTCGTCAGCATATATGTTCGTACAAGAGTTGATGGGCTCCTTGGTGTTAGCAGATTCTTGGTGCATTTCGAAAAATTTCCTATTCTGGCCAGCACCATCACATGTGATGTAAAGTACCTTCAATCCTACATCAACTTCTAGTAATTCAATGGCTCGCCACAAAATTGTATACAACTGCTTTGAATCTAGTCCACGGGTACTGAAGGCGGCAAGAGGAAATTTCAGGTCAGTTGTTGCACCTCGCACCATGAGAACTAGCGCGCTTGTTGCAAGTTCACGTTTTGCTTCATTTACACCATTTTCAAAGGCAATGATCTGGTCACCTGTTTCATCAAGGTTGACATATCCTATCAACTTCCCAGTCGTAGGACAATAAACCAAATCGTCCTTCACCTTTATCTCATCTTGAAGCAGCCCTACATAAGACTTCCATGGCACATCAAATAGTCCCTTCTGCTGGCATTCCTTAGACAACATCTCAACTGCTTCTGGAATAAATCCTAGCTTGCTGGGCACACAATGACTGTAGTCATATAAGGTTCGCTCACTTGGCAGATTCAAGAAACCAGAGTCTTTCATTGCCAAGTATGCTTTCGAGGATTTGGAGTGGATCAGCAGTGCCCATTTCACGATCAGTGGATGCCATCGCATGGCTGACTTGGATTTCAGGCTGTTGAACTTAGCTTGTTCTTCCCAAATATTCGCTGAAATGAATTTGGGTCTGGAAACATGGTCTCCACATTTGGCGTACACTGCTTTACCAAATCATTCATTTCACCTGCTTCCACTTCACTTAACACTGACATGTACTTATCTCTATGCAGTTCAGCCTGTATTTGAGTCTTTTGTTTCGCAACTCCAGGTCTTTACTCCTTGCCTTTAAGAGTTTTTGCTTCATTTCTAGTTCAGGTCGAGACATTGAGCAATTTGGTTTTGATGATGACAATATGTTGTTGGTTGTCGTCACACCGGAAGAGCTTCTTCTTCTCCGACTTTCATTTGCTCTTAGTACTGCGCGGTATTCACTACATGCCGTACACCTTGCACCTAATGTTAGCAGCTTGCACGAATCAGCTCGAATTGTAGAACTATAGTCTGCACCACAGTTTGTTTCAAGATATGCCCTGCCCTTTATAGCATAGTGTGAAATAAATTCAGAGTCTGGGTTTCCAACACACACAGAATAATCTTGAAGTGAAGTAACTAGTATCATTAGATCAACGAAAGTGTAAATCGTTCGAATAGTTCTGAATACAGGGTGAGTTGAAGGAAGATGCTTCCCATGGACGGTGATAACTGGAGCTAAATGCAAGTTAACAGTTACTGCCAATTTCACTACAAGAGATTCTTGTTCATAAAATTGAACAAGGTGTAGTTGCTCGGTGGTTCTCACAATGTTAAAGTTCAGGCTGTTCAGCATGCTCTCATTGTTAGCAACATCTTCTCTCAATGTTCTAAGAGTTACCAAATCCAAGTTTTGAGCAGGGTCGTATTTTTGTGCTGTAGTACCAACTACTAAGTAGAATTCATCAGCGTAAAATCCATCAGAATCACAATTCTCTGCTACCTGCATATCAGAGCTTGTTCTATCTGCTTCATGTAAAATGCACGAACAGTTATCAAAGTTGCCTTCAAATCCACAAACAGACCGAGTGATGTTGCTACAGGTATCTTTTACAGCAAATGGTGAGGCAGCGTAAGTATGGTCTAAGAGATGTGTGGGAGGCACTACTGGGTTAGACAGAGTCAATTGTTCCTGCTGCTTAAGCTTAGAGTGTTTAGTG